>JASMMZ010000010.1:4150373-4188222 GCA_038502455.1 Anisogramma anomala | reverse complement strand
TTATTATTATTATTATTATTATTATTATTATTATTATTATTATTATTATTATTATTATTATTATTATTATTATTATTATTATTATTATTATTATTTAGGTTTAACGAGTATCGATATTATAAACGTTAAGGGCTTTATTACAACTAACTTTAAACGTTAAGCGATATTAAGGGAGGGGGATGGTAAAAGATATAACGAAAATCGATGGACGCTAAAAAAGGGGACAGGTAAAAACTGGGACGTACGCGAGGCGATATTAAAAAGGGTGGATAACGCGAAGAATGACGGACGTTGAAAAAAGCCGATAATAAACAATATGAAAAATAACGTACGTTGGGAAAAGCTAACGATGAAAGATAACGTTAAAAGGAATAAGCCTTAAATAATGCCGACGATAACAGCTAACGAAAAATAAAACGAAAGGCAGGGCGAAAGGAGTAACCCTTTAAACGTATTACTACAAATTGTAACACGTTAATTTAGGTCTGGGTAACACGATCAGCCTAGGTATAATCCTGCGTCTGTTCGCGGTCGACTTAATTAGTCGTTCCTATACAAAGTTAATAAATAAAATACGAACGAAATCAGAAATTATATAATTAAGCCTTAGACGTCGTTCGTAACATTTTATAAGTCGTAGCCTATATTATCTATAAAAAAAAGTCTAGTTGGCTATATTTTTTTTAGCCCTTTAAGTCGAAATTACGAAAATATATTGGGCGACAACTAAAAGGGACCAGGGTAAAGACGTTACGCGTTAAAGCTCGATTTACTAAAAACGTCCTATCTTTATAAACAAACGATATAATAAAAGGCAATAAAAGAATTTAGGGTAAATGCGGACTCGAAAGAAAAGGGCGGCGTAAACATGTAGCCAAAAAAGTAACGACTTATACGGCCGATATGGTGAAAACTCCTTTCGTTCGAATGATATTACGAAACCGGGAAAATTAATTAACTAACTTAAAAAAGGAAAAGGTAAAAACGGGTTAATAACCCGGAATATCTCCTTAACGTTTACGCGCAAATATATATATATATATATATATATATATAATATTTATCTTTTGGGATAATAATTAATTAACGTAAAAAAGTACGTAAACTAGGTAAAGTTGTAAATGAATTTATTTCCTAAATATATTACGAAAAAATATTGATTAACGGTCGGCCTTTTGTAAGGCTTTTTCATAAGTTCACCTTACTATTAACCTTCAGATATACGTAATACCTTTATATATAATAAATTCGAACGTAAAATAAAAAAAAGTTAAAATTTGAAGGCTGGTTAATATACGATATAGAAACGTCCTAAACTTATAACGAAAAAAGATTATTTTGATTTTTACTGTTTTCGAAAAGGAATTTCTTTCATATAATACGAGGGAGTTATAATAAATCATTAGTAATGAGGTATTAGTATATAATAAGGTAATATATCTTATAGAGAGGTTTGTCGTCCCTTTTGGAGGCGTCGGTGATAACGTAATTTAAATTAAAGCCGTTATATACGTCGGCTATAATAATAAGTCAAAAGAAAAACGCTAAAATATATTAATGCGAATAACTGGTTAATATATATAAAAGAAAATTAAAGGGGTTATATCAATAAGGGCGGACGAAAAAGGAGGGCGATAAAGTAAAAAGGAAAAGGAGAAAGTTTTAAAAACTACGTAAAGGTATTTATATTTACAAATACTGGCGAATCGAATTCGATAAGGATTATGTATTATACAGAGCGCGTTACTCTATATTAAAAGCAAAAATATAACTTTAAACGATACGTTAACGGATACGTTATACGGCGCCGATGGTAAAAAGAATATTTTATACGCGCGTTAACAAGAATTTTATACGGCATCGGCGATAAAAAGAATACCTTACACGACGTGTTAACGAATGTATTATACGGCGCCGACGGTAGGAAAAATACCTTATACGATGCGTTAGCAAATACATTATACGGCGCCAAAAATAAAAAGGATACCTTATACGACGTGTTAACGAATACATTATATAACGCCAGCGATATAAAGTAAGTCAGCCGAAACGTTATACGATATGTTAAATATAATATTACTGGCTTATATTCGACCCGCGTATTAGGTGAATATAACCTGCGTCCAGTATTTATTTAAAAAGGCGTCGTAATCCATATAGAATATAGAGAGAAAAGGGAATATTATAAAATTAAACCGTTAGTTATTAAGCCTATAGGCTACGTAACTATATTCGAAACGGGATAGGTAACTTCCGGCCTAGGCCCGACCCGGGTACGGATAAGGTACGGTTCGGGTACAAGCCGGATACGGTCCGTACACGAACCGGGTACGGTCCATATACAGCACGTGTAAGGTCACGTAATGAGCTGAGCACTAGCCCTTCCCAAGGGCCCTGCATGTTAGGCCACGGTAGCTACTTCTAGTCTTCCTCCTCACCTCAATAGTAAATCACATTTGGCACCTACTTGGCTTACCATTATAGGTCGGACCATAACAATAAAATTGATACCGGTATAGTGGACGAAGACATTAGGTCACCCTAAAAACGTGTTAATTTATAGTATTTTTAACGTTTCCCATATATCCTTCACAAATAAAGACTTCGAAAATTTAGCTACGTAAAATGAGGTTGCAAAATTGATGATTTAAAAAATAGACTTATTGTCAAAATATAATACGTTAATACAAATCTTTTAATTAAAGTTCGTATCGTTTTTATTGTAAATTTAAATTTTCTGGGGGTTTGAATATACTTTTTTTAATGATAACAAAGCTTTTAAATAGGTTTTAGAGAAAATTTTTCAATTTTTATACGCTACGGACTTTAGGAATTGATATACTTTATTGACGGTTAGATAATTGAAACGCTAGTATTGTTGACGTATTTCCAACGTTGTTAGATTGAATACCGTTGCCTTCGAGCTTTAAAATTTAAAACATAGGTACCTCCACTTCAAGGTGAGGGGGATTTCTAGTCATTTTCAACTAGCTTATCAATATTGATGTTAATGTTGATGCTGAAGGTCTTTATATCTTCCAAGCAGAAAAGAAAAGAGATAGGGGACTTAAGGATATGAAACTTAATCGACCTAATAATGGTCTAAAAACCCGTTGTCCTTAATACCAATAATTGGTCACTCAGACCAAAGTTAACTTTAACTTTATTAATATCTTAACAATTGATTTTCGTAATAGTAATATTTTCTCTTCGCAATTATACATATTTTATATGACCTCTTTTTAAGTACCTTGCTACTCCTATATTTGATATAATACTTTAAATGTATAGTTTATATAATGATTACGAAGTTTCAAGGTATATAAAGGGTTAGAGGCTTACTAAAAATAAAGTTGAAGTTGTTCTTCAATTAAGTGATATATGAAGACATGGTCGGCTAATTATTAGGTTGCGTTAGGAGTAGCGTTTTTATATTATGTGATTTTCTTAGGGTTATTATCGTCGTTTATAGGTTTTTTACTTTCGAAGTTTGCGATTTAGTCCAAATAATTTTTTCTTAAGGTTGTGGGGTATGAAGTGTGGTATATCACCTATTTACTATTATGTTTAGATGGAAGGTAGCGAGTTTACTAATAATTGAATTTGTTATAAATATAATATTTGTTGCTACAGCTACGACAATTATTTTGCGGTTAGTAGGTTCACCTAAGTTTTGCCTTCGTCATTAGTTCCAATGTAGTTGCGGATTTCAATACAAAGGTTTTAGACCAAATTTTAAACGTTAGGTTCGCTCGTACTTACGATTAACGTAATGTATTATTATGCGTTTTGCTTTATTTATATCGTTTAAGTTACTAATTTGGTGGTATATACTAAACGTGTTTAGCGTTCGTATTATTACAGTTATAATCAAGGACATTAACTGAATAAAAAAGCCTTTATAAGTGTAATCTTGGTATTATAGAGCGTATTTAAACCCGTCAACGCCTGTAATAGCTGCCCTTACCTATTCGCGAAACTTATCTTTACTAGCGTGGGTCTTTCCCATAGTTTAATGATATAACATCAGTTTATTAAGCATTGGATTGAGGACGTTTATCGACGTTTCTGTCTCTTTTTTCATTGCTATTATCGTCTTTAACCCCATAGTACCCCAATTCATATAATATCACTCGAGGTGAATATTGTATTTAAAATACCTTTTTATGCCGTTATAAATCTCTTGAAAAGTTTTCATCCGCACTAGAAAGTTTAGACAGTAATATTTAATGTGATTTTTTCTGGATTCTAGAGAACAGTAAGTAAAAGCCAAGAGGGAGAATATTCATTTTTTTTGTAAATGTTTACGAAATATATTATCTTCATGTTCAAAAGATTATATAACTTTCCGTTATACCTTTCTATATTCTTCTAAATCTTGGCAAAATACGCGAACAATGTTCAGTTAATATTGATTATTTTGTTATGTTTTGGTAGAAAATCACGATAATTATCACAGTTACTAACAGTATTGCCTGTCGTTAACTTACACCTTAAAGTTACCAAATCACGATAATAAGGGTAATTGTTGGTCGTTTAGGTTGAGGGGTAAATTTTTGTAAAAAGACCTGTAATAGGTACGCTCGTGTAGGCATATCTGCCTTAAGAAGCTTCGTTTTAATAGACTTGGTGATTTTAAAGGAATAATTGAAGGGTAGGGTGGATTTAGCTGTAGAAATAGTTTTTAAGGACTTAACGATTTTGTTTCATTAATACAATAACACCGATATCAATTTTTATTGTATTGACTGCTGTTGTTTTACGTGTTTTACTATCGCTAAGAGCGTATTTCGCGCTATTACGTAGAAGTGCTAGGCTATCGAGTAAACTAACAGGTTTTTTATAGTCAGTGTGTAAAGATGTTCGACTTAATTCAGAATTAAGGGGAGGCCTTCTGAATCGTTTATAAGGGCGTTAAAGGTTGTTAATGTCTTTATCTTTCTATCTTAAGTATTTCTAATTAAAATCTTAAAAGGGTTTTTTTTCGTTGAGCCAATTTGAAGAAGGTCTTTATTAGTTCCAATGGGGGTTTTTCGGGATGAAAATACCGTGGCGAGTGACTTTCTTTTCAACCTAGCCTTTAACTTTATATTAGATTATCTTTTTCATATTCATTGTCCAACTGTGAAATAACTTACGAATTTTTGGGAAAACAAGAGCGTTACGACTTTATTCTTCGCCAATATGCGCGTTGAGGTTACAATAGCTAATGTAATTGACTGGGTAAGCCTTAGCCGAAAATTCGTCAATATCCTTGATTTACAAATCTTTGTTGTGATGGTTACCTAAAATAGTTTCGAAAACTTTGTTTACCTTTTTTTCAGTAGAGTTGGTAATGATTTTAAATTAAGAGATTGCGGTAATTATTTCAACGTTTTATCCGGTGTTGGAATTGGTATTTTGGCGTAAAGTTACGTATGGATTTTGCGACTTAACTTTGGATCGCGCGACGTGGCTTTTTTAGCGCGACCTAGTAATTTTGTTCGGTATAACGATCTTGACAATTAAAGTAATATAGGGAATAAAAATGAATAAAGTAAAAGAAAAGTTTGGTGTTGTAGGTAAAGGTTATATAAAAGGTAAAGTTGAAGGTCGTTTGTTATTTGTGGTGAATTAGCGTAAAGCTTAGTCGTTTTTGTAGTAATAGCATCTATATTAGCATTAACTTAGCCGTTTACCAACTTAAAAAACTTTGAGATTTCTAATAGTTTATTTTAAAGTCTTTTAAAAGGGATTATAATTCGTTTCTTGGTGTTTTCGATAACAATACTATCGTTATCTTTAAATTGACGTAAAAATTGACGTAACCTAGAAATTTTCTTTACTTATAACTGTAAAAACCCACGCAATTCATGAAAAAAATTCGCAAAAATCTTTCCTCTACCTTCATCTTTTGCAAAGCGTGACTCGAAAATATTCTTTTCTTAAACTTGGTTTATTTATGCTCAATCAAATAAGCACTAATTAGTATTGATAAAGCTTTGGGCGTTATAACGTTATTATTTCGATTGGTCGAAGTAATAATAGTATTACGTGTTCAAGTGGTAAATGCATTATTTTAGGTTTGAGAGACCGCTAGCTGGTCTGTATAGGAATTTTTATGGCTACTTTATTAGTCTGTTCCCTAGTATGAAGTGGGCGTATATTATACTTGAATTGCATCTAATACAGTAGGTACAAAAAAAATGCACTTAATCTACAGTCAGGATAGTCAACTTTACTGTAAGTAAAATCAACCTACTATACTGAAATCACTACTATTACAACACTAACTATAAAATAAAAACTTGTTATAATTATTGTTTTATATTATTATTGAGATGTTCAATGAATTTTATGAAATATTTATTTAATTTTTATTGTATATTTCGTCATTAATTTTTATATTAAAGTTTTTTTTTCAAACGGTGGTAACACTTTAGAAACATATCCACTTATGTTAGGCTATACATGTGCTATTTTTAATCTATTCAATCAATATATCAGATAAAATTATATAAACTGAAGAAGTATTAATATCTAGTTCTTTACAAATGTTTAATATTGAACAGATTTTGGTATCAAATATATTGTAAGGCTTATTACTTTAATTTTCGCTCCTATTCTACAATTTAACAAAATTTGTAAACTTCGTAAGGTCAGTTTTATTATTAGGAAACCGATGGGGTAAAAGGTTACGGTATGGTTCGTGCTTTGTAGGTATTAATCTATACGGTTCGTAGAATCTTTTGGCGCCTCTCATATTTTCTTCAAAAACGCCTTCTCGCTAGTTTAAAACGCTTTCTCTATGGTCGAAAGGGGTGTCTCCGCTAGTTAAGGAATAGCTTAGCATGTACATTTTTAAGGCGTTTGTTGGAGCGGGTATAAGTTAAATCTGAGTAGAGAAAAACCTTCATGGTTTTTCCTTTTCTTCTGTCGACTTTTTAAATTTTATATACTTATAGCGAGGCGCGGCTAATTTTATTGAGTCCTTTACATTTTAAGTATATAGGGTTTTTACGCATCGTGGTTTAATTCATATATTTTTAATAAGCTGTTTTTTACGTTTCTCCGAACAATATCCTTCCTTAAAGTCTAACTTTAACACCTTTTCATCTTCTCAACTCAATATTTTATTAAACTCGATCATAATGAACAATGGTTTTACAATATGATCGTTTCCACCACCTAACATATTAATTCCTCTGTGTTATAACTATACCTATAGTACTTTAGAAATTAACTTATTTACTGTATGTCATATTTCCAACATCAAATTGAAAACCACTTCTCAGCAATTATTGAATATACCAAACCCTTCAGTCTTAACTTTTCAATAGCTAAAAAAATGCATTTATAACGTAGATATTCCCCTCTGAAGGATTTAAATCATTCATCGACGTCTCAATAATATTATTTCATAAATTCAAGTCAACAATCTTGAAAACGCTTTTCTAAATCGTTATATATTGGAATAAGGGATCTATATATTCGCTAACTTCAATCAAGCTTATTGTTAATAGCGTTATGGGAATGAAGTCTTCATGTATAAATGACCATTATCAATATAGTATAATGATAGTGTTTTTTGTACGCTTAAAATGTTATATTGAATGGTATATTGAAATAAAAAAAGAGAAAAACGTTTAACATATAAATTCAATATAAATAGCATGTAATAAAGTATTTCAAATACTTCTTCAAACGCTTACTAATACAAATAAAATGCAAATAAAGGTTAATTAAAAACCCATGGAAGGTTCCAAATAAGGTATAACGATAAACTAGTTAAACAATCCAAATTAGTTGATTAGCTTTAACGAACGCTGTAATAGTTAGGTAATTGATAAACTTGAACATCTTAAATAACAATTTAAATAAGCAGTATATAATAAGGCGAACAAAATGGAAAAAATTAGTATTCTAAGTGCGAGTAGTGAGTTATATTTAAGGGTTGAAATGATATGTAAATGTAAGTTAAAATGATGAGAACATTGTGTACAACTTTAGGCGATTTTAATATTTTGGTAAACGCTTCGAAAACTGGTTTGGACGTTTTCAAAATGTATTAGAACGCTCTAAAAGTTTCTTTAGGCGTTTGGAGTTGATGGTTATTTCGGAACCTATTTTAAGCGTTCAAAATGATTGCATAAACGCTTCGAAAGGTATTTTTAAAGCTCTTTTATTTTTGCGCAACGTTTCAAAAGTTGTTTAAGCCGCTTTCTAAATATACGTAAACTGTATAAATACTATTTTTTAGCTGTATAAGTCTTAGTAAAGGAATCCGCAACTTAACGGCTTGTATGATCGATGTGTAATAAAAAGTTTTTTTTAAAAAAGTACCTCAATATATCCAAATTGTTAACCGAATTAATATTGATATGATGGAGCTTTGTTTAGTTCAAGGGCACCAATCAAATGAATAATATCGTATTAAAGTTGTCTTTTTCAAAGTTACTCTGATTTTTACAGTTTTTTTATACTTACATGTATTTCTTATAAATCATAATATTAAAGCACAGAATAGTTAATACTATTATATAATTTCGTTATAGGTATTTTACTAAGGTTCGTTTCTTCTTTGTTAGGTTGCCTAAAGTCGACTAATTTGGTTGATAATTAGTATCAATTTGGTTTATATGTTAACGTATAAAAAAGATCGTATAATATTTAAGTTGTAAGGTAAAAGTAAGTTATTTCAGGAGGCTAAGGGGCATCCGAAGAGTGGACGCCTCAGGTAAGAGTTTATTAGCTCTCACCCAGAACGTTGAACTTTATAATACATTTTTCTAACGATTCTCCTGGGGCATAACACGCTATTATACACTCTGCAAAAGTACTTCCTGCAGCGTAATACGATATCAAACACTCTGAATACATAGTTCCCTACGCTTGCTAACTAAAGTTATATCTAATAATATTCACATGTTTAAGTACTTTATTTAAATTATTGTTATTATTTTACCCCGTCAACTTTATAAAATTTCGCTAAGTCTGTGATTTAGTTTTTTTAATGTAAGTTGATGTATGTGTCACGATTGATATCAATATTATAAAGGACAATTAACGATCCATTAAAATCTAATCGTGTAAATGTAGTTAACCTTTGAATAGATTTTCACATTCAAAAGCGTGAATCCTTCATAGAACATTGTTTTTCCATAATAATTCCAATGATCACTAATAAAAGTGTATCGTTAGTTTATATAAAAATCATTCCGAAGTCTTTACTTTACACGATTAATCGATATAGGTTAAAAGTTAAATTTATTATACTTAAACTGTTTTCAAAAGGTGTTTGATGCGTTGAATATAAAAAACGCTAATTCAATTGTTGCATAGGGAGGGTTAATATATATTATCATTTTTCTTAGTAAGGAATTCATCTGTCAACCCTCTCAATTATTTTACTAATATCATCTGTTTAATATTCGTGATGGATTTCATATAACCGTACATAATATTATGGCTTTAAAATGGGAAATTATCGTTCTTGTCAGTAGGCTAATTGTCAGTAATTTCGACGATTAAATGCTAGTTGATCTTTTGAATTATTGGAAATTAAATGAGGGTTCATTTCTTGTTTATATTATTCTATTTTCGAGCAATTAGCTTCAAATTTTTATGCGGCTGGCTCGTTGTTTTGCTTTTGATCCTGTATATCATTTTTTGGCATCAAGATTATTATGGTTTGAATTTCAAACTGTGTTAGTGGCGTAATTTTAATTACATTGTAAGTGAGGAAGTTATTAATCTCAACTCGATCGCATTCTTTACAATGCTTACCCAGTGTATTAATAATATTTTGAATATGTAATTCAAGGGTTCAATGGCTATTGAAATTTTATTTTTATTGTATTCAAACTATAATTTATGTTTTTATTGTGTCATAGTTTCTATTTTAATTCTTTTTTTTAGTATGTATCTTTATTTCAAGTAGTTTTCTATGCCGTCTTTGTTTTATCAACTTGTCAACAATCAGTCGAGGAGAGTTATATTAATTTATTCATTTGGATTAAGCATCTTTATCGGATTTCAAAGGTCTTTTATACGTTTTAATCTATTTAATGCAGCAAGTGATAGGATTTTCAGTAGTTTTAATTACTTTATACAGGTTAGTAATATTTATGGTCTTGTAGGATCTGTTCTATGTGTCTAGCTCTCTCCATATAAGGATTTTACTTTTAAGAGGCGAAGGTAACACGTCCGTTTTCGATGATTCGTTTTTATTATTAAAGGCGTCGTTGTTCTAGAGTTGTGCAGATTCCTCTTTTTGTTTCTTTAAGGCTTCATTATATATCACAACTTTCTTTTGTATATTTAATTATAAAAGCGATTGATTTGTTTAGAATGAGTATGCATCAAATTCTAATAAAGTTAACATTAAACCATTAAATCCAATAATATCGTTAAAGCCTTTCACTATAGTTTGAAATTTTACTTCTGAGTCTATAGAACTACTAATCTTTAAGTTGAGGATAATGTAAGCTTTTCGTAAGAATTTATATACCTTTTTAATGTTTCTAATGCATTAATAGACTTTAACAATAACTTATTTTAATTAAATCTCTATCTAATTAGCGTTAGTTTGGAGCTTTATCGCGGTAAAACTCATATCAGTATTGTGAACTATAATGTGTGAAAGTTCTAGGTATGTATTCATCCATAATATATATAATGCTTCCCATATTTTTACGCCGTAATATTTTTGAGGAATTTAGCGTTATTAATGGCTTTTACAAAGATTATGAAGAAAATTATGAACTTACCATTCGAGTAAAATGCATCAATACAAACTTTAAAACCTTAGTTTGAATTTTAGTTTAATGTAAAAGTCAATTTAATGGAGGTTTTGAAATGCATTTAGTCATGGTGGAAAATGTTTTCAATTCTTTTTAGTGCGGATAAATCTACATTTTCATTACCAGTTATCTTTTTCATAGGCTAGCGCCTGGGCTGGTGGTCGCTAGAGATCTAGCCCTAGCAGTTACTATGCCCATACGATGCTCTAGATTTATCCTATCACATGACTTGGCCACTCCTTTTCTATATCCTATAGTAGATTCTTGGTAAAAGCTTCTTTCTCTCTCTTTCTCTATCGAGGATATTAAACAGTTTTCTACCGTTATAAGCAATAGCTTGGGCCTAATCCCTTTACATATTATCCTCGATCCTGTGTTTCCGCGGAGATTTTAACTATTTACAAAAAACTATAATTGAAATCTATATTTTTGACCATTTAAACCTTAACCCTTAGGCTTTATAATCGTTCCTCATCGTATGCATTGAAAACCAGCTCTAAAACATCTAAACAATATAATAAGATTAATTAATTATTTAACACGAATAACTTACCGAAATTTTACATACGAAGTTTGCCAAGACGAACCACTTCATTTGTAAATACGCTTTCCGTATTAAATGACGAAACACCGATATACTAATTACGATACCGTAACGTTATACTAATATATTAATTACGTTGAAAATATGATCCGGCAGCTTAAAATTCTTATCAGTACACCTATATTTTTAAAACGAACCCCTCATTAAGGGGTGTCTTTTCTATGTTTCCTATAAACAAAGCAACAACTATGCGCCCCCCCGTCGAATTTCGTGCCGATGATTACGATAATCCTGATACCTCTAATTCTAACTATGGTATTAACGGCTTATTCGATAACGCCAGCTATTGATAAATTAAACATAAACCTTTTGACTAATTAACCAAGTTTTCCGACATTGAATTTCAATTTTTTATATAAAAAACTATAATATTACGCTGGTACCGTAAAGACCATAAATTTATAGTTATAAAAAGATTACTTCTATACTAATTTTTAATAACTAGAGGGCTTTGTATAATCCTTTATATAAAGTTATTACGTTTTCGATAATTACGGTGGTAATAATAACCCCGACGATTTTATATCGATGCTCTGTGCGTATTATTATAACCCAAATGCGGTAAAAACCGTTATTACCCAACTTACACGCTTAAATTAAAAGATTCGAACACGATTTTATATTTTTAACGTTTGAAAGGCTTTATTTACGAAAGCCAGGGATATAACCGTAAAATCAACCTTGAAGCTTATTATTTTGAAAGATTTTATGAATGACATGCTCGCCAACGTCTTACTCCCCTTTAAAATATTGGAGGATTATAACGAGTAGGTCGCTCATATACTACTTATTTGTATCTACCTTATTCGTATCTAACTTATTAATAAACGACTTTATAACCTTCGTAATCGATACAATAACATTAATTACGTTAATAATTTTTATATCGGAGGTATAATTTGTAGCAGAAAAAAATCGATGACATACCTGTTTGTGATAGTTAGGAAAATATTATTATAATCGACGTTGAATCTTTTCAAACAAATATTAGACGGCTCATTACCTGTGTTGATTATTCGTAATTCACCTATTATAAAAACCCTAACTTATACTTAGAATACGGTATAAATAGTTACCATATTTATACCTACCTATTAGATCCTTTGTAACGTCTAAATAACTTTGGTATTAAAATTAGTATCGGTATTTACCTTACCTTTACCAAAGATCTTATTACCTTTTAGAAGGGAAAAGAGTAACTTCTATATATAGTCTCATATAAAATTTAAAAAGGTTTCAATTCGACTTGGTAACTTACCCATAACTTTTAAATAGTTTTCCGTTTACAAAAAAATTGCTTTAGGTTTCTATTTCATTAATGAACGCTTTGATAAATATGGGTTGCAAATGTTATAATATGGTAAGTCAATAATTTACCTATATATTAAATTACTTTATATTCTTGTTTCATTTCAAAGACTCAAAAACCCATTTATTGTATATTTAAAATTGGTTAAACCCTTTTTTTCTACAACTTTTTTGAATATAAACCCGGATGAATACTGATATAGAACTTGGATTTATATTATTCCTTATTTATAATACAACGTCATCGTAAGTAAGCCTCAAATAAAGAATAAATAGGTAATTTACAATGTTTAAAAGTATGTATTGTTTTTAGAACGAACAGGTAATCATTATGTGTAAGAACGAGGTATTACGCTGATATGAAAATAACCTAAGGGTACTGATACCGCCACTTTTTATATTATACTCCGTAAGATTTGAAAATATTAAGCTATTATTATGTAATTCGTCGCCGTTTTCCTCGAAAATATAAATGAAATATTAACTCAGAAGTCATCCGTTTCTGTTGATGATAAACTCCCTAATACCATTAAAAAATTCGAATACTTGTTCGATAAAACCCTAAGAGACAAACTATCTCTCCACTGTTCTAAAGCCGATTACTTAATATTTCTTTAAGGTAATGATTAGGTTTAATTTTTGAAGATCCCTGAGAGACCGATATATAATATATTACGAAAGGAACTTTTAATGTTGCGGAAAATCTTAATTCGGTTGTTGAATTAAGGTTATATTCGTATAAGTAACTCTTCAACAAATGCCTCTGTATTCTTCGTTAAGAAACCTAAAAGAGACCTGAATTTCTGTATCTATTATCGTAAATTTAACGTTGTTACGAAGGCAGACAGGTATCCTCTTCCACTAATTAATAAAACATTCGCGAATGATTTACAAGTCATGTAATTTATCAAAATTAACGTTACAGCCATCTTCTGTAATCGATGTATTGAGAAAGGTGATTAGTGGAAGATTGCGCTCCATATACAATTTAAACTTTTTAAATGGCTAATCATATTTTTCGGTCTTTTCGGTGCATTAGTTGTCATTTAACGTTATATTAACAATTCTTTAGGCACATTTTTCTATATTTTTCACTTTTTTTACCTCGACGATGTGTTGGTGTATTGGAATGATTTTTTGAACGACTATAACGTTAAGGTTAAATATATATTAAATGATTCAAACGTTGCAGGATTCAACCGCAATATATTAAAGCATTAGTTTAGCGATTAGGAAATTAAGTATTTAGAATTCGTTGTCGAAACCGGAATATAAATATATGTAAATTCAGAAAAGCTATGTACTATCCAGGGGTAGACAGAATCCATGTTTATATTAAAAGTACGAGTTTTTTTAACTTTATTAACCTTTACCGGTAATTTATTTAGTATTGCTATAAAATTGCCGTCCATTTAACCCGTATAATTAAAAAATCCATCATTTTTAATTGGAGACACGAGGAACAAGTTATTTTTAAGCGATTCAAAGTTTCGTTTCTTTTTCAATCATTTTAAACTAATGGGACCCTAACTAGAAAACCTTTTGAAAAGTTGATTATTCGGATTGTACTTTAGGAAACTATTTACTCCAACAAGAAAATCAAAATACCTTACGTTTGATAACGTATTATTTTCATAGTTTATTATTTACTGAATGTAATTAAATAATTTACGATAAGAAATTATTAGGGGTTATTGTTGGTAGGGCTTTAGACGTTGCAATGTTGTTGATTCGATTGGTTGAAGTAACAGTAGTATTGCGTAGTCAAGTGGTGGTTGTATTGTTTTAGGTTTAGCAGACCGCTAGCGGGTCTACAATGTAATTTTAATGGCCAATTGCTTAGTGCATGCTCTAGTGTTATGGTTCGACCTATGATAGTAAGCTAAGTAAGTGCCAAATGGGGTTTACTATTAAGGTATAGTAGAAGACTAAAAAAGGTTACCATGGTCCATTATGCAGGATCTATAGGTATGGGTAGTGCCTAGCCCGTCACTTGCCCTTACACGTGCCGTACACGGTCCGCGCCCGGTCCGCGCCTAGATCAGGCCTGGACCAGGCACTGCCTATCCCGTTACATATATAGTTACGTAACTTATAAACTTAATAATCAATAGTCTAAGTCCATAACATGCCCCCCTTTTCACTAGATACTGTAAAGGCCGCGGCATCCTGCTAGTTAAATGTAGAGCATGGGCCTTATCCGCCTAATACGCAGGATGGGCGCGATTCGGTAACGCGGCATTTGATGCACCGTATAATGTATCAGCCCGTCTGACTCTAGGCCGCCGGTGCTATATAACGCGCCCCTTAATTTGCCATATAATACATTCTTCTTGTCGCTAGTACCGTATAACGTACCATTTAACGCGTTGTATAATATATCAGACCATCTAATCCCACGCCGCCAGCGCCGTTTAGTGCGCCCCTTCACGGGCCATATGACGTATTAGCCGGTTTAACCCTGGGTCGCTGGCGTCGTATAACATGCCCCTTAACTTACCGTATAATACATTCTTTTTACCGCGAATACCGTATAACGTACCTTATAACGCACCGTATAATGTCTCGTATAATATATAGCTCTTACCGAATTCGGTCCGTTAATACCCATAAATATTAACGTCTCCCTAGCCCCTAGAACTTCCTTTTTTCTCCTTTACAACGCCGCCCTTATTTTTCTATTTATCCTTTTTTGTGGAAATTTTACCTTTACCCTTTATATTTCAACTACCAATTTCCTCTAATATCTCTTAGTCATTTTCTTTACTTCGTACTTATAGCCGACGTATATAATCAACTTAATTTAGGCTACGTTGTTGCTAAGGCTTTTGGTAAAGATAATAAACCACCCTGCAAAGTATATTACCCTATTATATACAAATACCTTGCTACTAACTGCCTTTTATAACTTCTATATATTATAGGAGATTTATTATTCCTTAGTAATAACGACTCTAAAAACGAGCTCCCTCTTTATAGGCTAAAGATGCGTATATATCGTGTATTGACCACTTTTTTAACTTCGGTATTTCTTTTATTTATATTCGTGTTTATCGGGTGTAAAGCTTTCGTATATATCGAAAGTTTTAGAATAACGTAAATTAATAAATTTATGTTGCGAAAATCCCAACCATTATTTAACTCCTTTTCGTAATATATTTAAAAGATAAGTTTACTTACGGCATCGCCCGGTCTTTGCGCCCTCCAATGCTAATTGGTTGTTACGGCCAAGGATAAAAGCCACATTTTATCTCTTACGCGTAAGCGGAAGGGAGATATCCCGGGTTATCGACCCGTCTTTACCACATCCCTCTCCGAGTTCATTAATTAATTCGTTCGGCTCCGCAACATTATTCGGGTATAAGGGGTTTTCACCGTATCGGTCGTATAGGCCGTCATACTTTTAGCTATACGTCCCTGTCGCCCCCTTTTCTCAGGTCCGTTTTCCTTTAGAACTCCTTCATTACCTTTTACGGTATCATTTATCTACCGAAATAAAACTTCTTCGGCTAACCGTATGTTAATGCGTAACGTTTTCACCCCAGCTTTTTTCAACTACCCTCATATATCCTCAGGTATTTTTTAACCTAAATATCCAAAATAATATAATTACATAAGCCATATCTCTTATAGCTAATATAGGTTACAACTTATTAAGTGTGGTAAGCTATATTCAAGGTCTAAGTATATAAGCTCCAATTTCACCTATATTCTATTTGTTAACCCTAGTTAAAAACGAGTTCATTGGGCCGACCGCGAATGGGCGAAAAATTATATCCGGGCTGACCGCATCGCTCGAGCCTAAACTAATATGTTGTAATTTTTATTAACCCGCTTAAAGGGTCGCTTTCCTCACTTCGCCCTTCGCCTTACTCTTCGTTAACCATTATCGTCAGCTTTCCCTAACGACTATCCTTTTTAGCGCTATCCGTTATCATCGGCCTCCTTTAATACTCATCCCTTTTAATGTTATCTACTATCCTCGACATCGCCCTGCGCCTGTCCTAACTCCTATTAGCCCCCTTCATCGGCGCTTATAAATACCCACCACGCCTTTTGTTGTCCCCTTTTACCGGAGTTACCTAATATCCAGAGCCAATTATAATAGGGCCTTTAACGTTAATAACGCCGATACTCGTTGAATCTTAATAAAGATAATAATAAAGAAAAGGTAAATCTTTATTAGGTTATGGTAAAAGCCGTTTTACGATTGGATACATATCTAAGAAAGTTGGGCAATATTTGTTCGGACTTACCTATTATATTATGACCTAATTTATTAATAAATGTTCATTTCCTTTTACGAATAATATGTTATTTCGAGGGTGTAAGTGGCTCGCCCTGCATAAGTTGTTTAATATAAACTCGATTCCAACGTCGAAATACCGAACTATTATAAATCCGAATATCCTTCTATTTCGCCTTAAATTTATCTAGGGTTATAATATATTATTAATTCTCCAACAATTCTCATTCTAGATTATTATAACCCTTTTGATTAATTACTATGAAGAAAATTTTACCCCGCCCTGTTTTTGCTGCAAAATGTTTTTAGATTTCAAATTCCTCGTATATACCTTTCCCTATATCGTTAACGAACAAAACTAATCCCGGGTGAATATCGGATAAAACCTACGAAAAAAGGGGGTCTGAAACCACTCGCTTAACTAAGTTCACTTAAAACATAAGGTATTTACCAAAAATATTTAAAACAACATTAAACTGATTCGAAATATCGACAACCTAGTATTAATTATAAAATTGATTAAGCTTCTTACTTCACCAATCAATTTTATTGTTGCATCGTTTTTATTTTTTTATTGAATATATATTATTTTTATTTGGGCCAATTTCTTCATTTCGCGTAAATGTATTTAAAACGTAACGACTCGCCCCGCCGGATTAGTTAACGATTTCGTATCTCTGTTTACCTTTGGGATAAATAATATTTTATAAATATTTACCATATAATTCGTATTAAACATAATGACTATCGATATTCGGTTATTCAACGTAAATTAATAAACGGGTAAAAATAAAATTTATTTTTATTACAAAAAAGCGACAATTATATATCAATAGTTTTATATTAACTCATTTATACATTGAATATCGTTATTTATCCATAAATAATATATCGTGGATGAAACTTATTTGACTTTTATGAAAGATATAATATCGTTTTAAATATGTTTATTTAATCCGAACCAAGGTTATTAATAATAAAGGTTAGAAATCCATACAAATTCTACTATACATCCCCAAATCGTTTCGTATACGTATCGGTAATTATAAATTATATAACTTTAAGCTGGCCCAATTTGAAAATGCAATCCGTAATAACTTATAAATATCGAACGCCGCTTTTAATAATTGATAGGTCGACTATAAAACCTATAGAATATATATTTAATACCGATTTCAAATCAAAAGGTGTTAAAAGTGGCTTTGTCGTAAGTTATAACAAGGTTTCATCCCGTTATATTACTCATATATTCGATATAAGTATTGAGTAACTATCCATTATAAATGAGTATCTCGTTAAAAAACGCGGAACAAAGCATTGTTACTTGAATAACCTATAATAGGTGAAGCGTAAATTTATTACAAGATTTTCGTCGTTGATAGTTTTTAATTTGATAGCTATAAACGGTTTCGGTAACGTAATATACCCCGCGGGTCAATTTCACAATCCGTAATTTATAAAGATTATCTGGTTTCAGTTAAAAAGCGTTTAGCGTCCCTAGTAACCGTTAATAGGCGAACATTTTATAACAGGTCATTCGTTACTCCTTAATCCTATAATTTCTTTAAGTTACCTGAGCTGAAAATAAGGTGATTATTTAGCGTTAACGATATTAACGTGCCTAACGCGGGCCGGGTTCGTAACGTTGTTACCGGTTCTGATATATTAAAATCCTCTAGCATTCTTCCCGATAACGGACTCGAGCGCGGGCCGGGCTCAGGAAGGTTCCGCCTTCGACGACCTTTCGAAAACTTTGAAACTACCTTTAAGGTATATGTCGTCGCGATTTAACAACCAAATCTTCATCTTAACAAATTTATTTATATAATCCGCCGTAATTTACGTTCCCTTTATATATAAGTTTATTATTCCCATGTTTAATATAGTACTAAAAATAGGTTAAAAACTCGCGTGCGGCGTTTTTTAACTTCGGTCTTATCTTGCAATTTGTAGGTTAAGGTATCTGGATAAACGCCCTAAGTTGTATGCCTATACCACAAGTGGTATTGGAAAAGCGAAAAGATTTCGACCTATTTAACCTAACGTTTCGAAATCAAACATAGTAAAAATATTTTCAATATTTTATGATTCATTGGGATCGTAAACGGGGTATAAATACTACTTAATTCGGAAAATTACGTTTTTAAAAAAAATATTACCGTTAAAAGCTCCTTATCGTAAATAGTATAGTTACGTTTTATATTTGTTAATCGTATGGAATGTTGAGTTACTAGTTTTAAGATACCTTTTTTATCCCGTTATAATAAGTAACCTTTGAATAACGTTTCCGAATAGCCGGTTTTCACTATTGTCAACTGATTTGGATTCCAGTATGCCAAAATCAGGGCCGTGATAAAGGTATCCTTTAACATTTGGAATATATATTTCTCCCGCTCTATCTATATACCATTAACTCTTTACTTCGTTAGTCGGATGAGATAATCCGCTTACTCGGAAACGTTATTAATTAAATATCTATAAAAGTTAGTAAAACCTAAAAAACTTTGAACCTTTTGAATAATATGTGGTAACTTTTATTCGCGGACTACCCGGACTTTTTCGAAGTCGACCCGGATACTTATCTTAACCGTTAAAATAAAACCCAGGAATTTTACCTCCATTATTATAAAGTTGCACTGTTTCAAATCCAAATTCATCCCTATATTATAAAGACGTCCGAAAACTACGCGAACTTTCTTTATATAGTTTTATTTAGGATCGGGAAAAAATTAAAAGGTCGTTTGGGTAAGTTATAATGAAATTATCTAAGATATCCGACATAATATAATTAATGCATCGCTAAAACGTCGCCGACGTTTCTGCTAAACTAAAAGAGGTAACCAACTATTTAAATAACCTGAATTGCATACGAAATTCGGTTAATTTCTCCTATCTGGATATAACTCAGATACGGTAAAAAGCCGCCCGAATATCCAACTTCGTAAGTTATGTCGACTTCGACAACGGAAGTAGGGTCTACTTAATTAAAGGTAAAGGAAAACGGGTTTACTTCATAGTTTTATTTAATATTCAGTAATTGATATAAAGTCTCTATCTCCCTTTATACTTAAAAATAAGTAATATCGATGTTATAACCGATAAAAAATGTATATAGGCCTAATTCTGATTTATTAATTTTACAACCTATTCTTTAAATTTAAAAAGATAATTCTATAATATGTAATATAATATTCCTTCAGGTCGTTTTTGAATAAATTCATTTTCGATTAGTTTAATAAAAATATATTAATCGAGTTTTCTTTTATATAAAGGTAAGACTATAACCTTATTCTTATCGGAAAGGTTGCGGAATTTTATTAACTTTGGTAAAAAACGTAGTTAATACACTTTTTCTTAATTATAGTTGTCTTCTTCTTTTATGAAATCCGCGTTATTTCGTAAAGGTTTATGATAAAAGTCAATCGGAATTAATCCCTCATACATTATACCTCCCAGTACAAACGTTTTATTAAACCGATAAAAACCGATTTTATTACGTCCCGTATATCCGCCGACCTAAAACGTATTGTTACCGTACCGATAACTAAACCTTTTTAATTATAAACTATTTAATAACTACCGCTAACGTTTAAAGTTATTTATTTATATCGTATCGAGAATATTCTCAAAATTATATCCCGTGTTATTACAGAAATAATATATATTAATATAGGGTTCAACTATTTATTAATATTCATACGAAACTTAGCTATTTAGGTAATAAGTGTATTTTGTCGTAACCCTAATATCGTATCGGTATTTCGAAGATATAATAACTAAATTTTCTTTATCTTTAACCATCATTTCAAAGCTTCATTCATAGTACAATAATAATTACAGCTAAAATTCACTTAAATATCCAAGAAGTAGGTGTTACTGAAAAGTATAGGGATAAAAATTGATTCTTCTTTATACGTATTTTAATTAAAATAAATTCCTTTTTATTCGATTTTACAATCAATTCGGTAGAACTATAAAATCCCTAAACGAAATAATATTTAGAAATTAAGCTTTTTTCGTCGCTGTTAATAAGAAACCTTTATTTAACTTTTCAATTTGAACCTTATATATTTACGTAAGAGGTAATACCGGGCGAGATTCGTAACCGCGTTAATAATGGTCTAATAATCTATAATGTACGTAACATTCTATAATGAGTTTAACCTCATGTTTCTTTACCTTCGTTTACGTCGTTTTATGTTTTTGGCTTTAAATGCATACCAAACGGGATTATTAAAATAACTGGCCGCAGTATTGGAATAACTAGCCGCAATTACCACAACTATTTAATAAAGATACCTAAAAGGCATAAATTCTCGTTATAACTGTATTACTATTCGGTCGTTAAAATTATACGAGTCCCGTTTATCAACGAATAAAACATCGTTTTAAATTTAAAGACTTTAAGTCGTTAGCAAATTCGCGGTATTTCTTTAGTGTTACGATATAATTTACTCGTCTAACGCCTATCGTAATAGATTTATCGCAGATACGTAACGATAATTAAAAGCGTAAGTAATTACACTTTATGGCTAAAGTATGATTCAGGCCGCCCGTTCAAACCGAAAGTATTTCGAACTTAATAACGAATAATACTTACAAATTCTTATCTCTTACAACTAATTCTTTTACTTTAACCAATATTTTATCGACGCGATAAATGTTATTAAAAATAACATCGATATAATCGAAAAACTTAACTATATAATATATGTTTTCGTATCCGTTAGCTTCATAATATATTATAATCGTTCATTTTCTTGCCGATATATAACAATCTTATATGTAAAAAAATAATATTCGACCTTTTCTAATTTATATTAAATCCGCTTTTAATATAAATTCGATCGTTTAACGCGTCGCCGCCTATGTAAAAGTAAATACATCGAATTGCGATTAGTTATATCGTTTTCGCCTACCCCAAGCCAGTAAAAAGCTAGTACGAGTCGCGGTCAATTCGACTTCGAATTGTTAAATTTCAAATACGACCTAAACGAAGTCGAACATATAGTCGATAGTTAAATTCGAATAACTCTGTAATTATATTTACTTTATAGTTGATGTGATATAGCCTACAATATATCATAAATAAGAAATATTGGATAAAGTTAGTTTTAAAAGGGTAAAAAGTATATTTATAAAAGTGAAGGATTATGTATTTGCCGATAGCCTATCCTTTCCGATAATGTTAAAGTATAAAGTAAAATTATTAACGTTTATCATCGATTTATTTATTATAAGAAGTATTTTTCCAAAGATGTAAAAAAGAACCCTTAATAATATATTATATTCCGACTTATGATAGTAAGGTAAGTAAATGCGAAGTAGGGTTTACTATTGAGGTATAGTAAAAGACTAAAAAAGGCTACCGTAGCTTACCATGCAGGACCTATCGGTATAGCTAGTGCCCAGCCCATTACGTGCCCTTACACATACCGTACATAGATCGTGCCCGGTCCGCACCCAAACCAAACCCGGACCAGGTACTGCTTATCTCGTTACGTATATAGTCACGTAACCTATAGACTCAATGGCTAATTACCTGAGTCCATGACACCTAGTATGAAGTTTTGCATATTGTACTCGACTTACACACAATATAATAAACTCACACAAAACAATACACTTAACTTACAGTTTAGTATAATTAACTTTACTATAGGTAAAATTGACCTACTTTACTGAAAATATTACTATTCCAATACTGGAGGCTTTTTAGTTTATACGTGTACGCCGGTATAGTTAACTAATCATTTCCAGTAAGCATTTAATTGTAATCTCGTTAACTGGCTAGACCCCTGATAATTTCAATTAACTTCCATATTGAAATATACCTATTTACATATAAATTAACCCTCATTGCCATCAGTTGCCCCGCGGCTCTGAGGTACGACTTAATTGACTCCTGCAAAAAGTTTTTCCATCACAAACCTTTGCAAACCTCCCCTTTAGCCGTGCCAATCAAACAAGTCGTTATCGTTAATTCCTCTATTCTTTTAGCGTTTTTCCAATTTACCAACATATCCTTAACCACCATTACGTAATCTAGGCTTTCCAGACGGCCTATTAACATAACCCTCGATATGTATAGTCAGACTATTATTATCAACCAATCTTTCCAAGACTTTGTTCGGTGATACCTTTATTATAATATTAGCAGAGTGGTATTTACCGTTGATTCATCGAAACTTCCTAATTTCACACCCTCCAAGGGCTTTATAATGTGCTATTAATTCGATTATCAGGCGATTTTCTCCAATGATTCCGAGCTTCAAAATGTATTCGAATAGGTTTCTTCAGTCGGTACAGATTATTACCAAGATAAAAGGAATTTCAGATGCCTGCTAATAAGGTCAAGGGTTTTCTAGAGTACTATACCTATATTAAAGGTTGTCATTATACCGTAAACCTTTAAAGCTAACACGCTTCGTATAATTCTTTTACACTTGATAAGAGTTTAATAAATGAGGTTACCGATGATACTAAACTAATTTTCCTGCTTATCTTCATTAACGAAGGTAATTAGGAAGTCAATCTATAAAAACAAGTCGTTGTTGTTTATACAAGACCTATCCGTAAAGATTATTAACTTCGCCCTTGATAGTTTAATTAGTATTATATTAATCCCTTAGTCCAAATTTCATATTTTCTACTCTAACATCTTATTTAGTCGGTCAAAGTTTTTATCCGTTAGCTCTTATACTTGTACCGCGATGAATGAGTCGTACGATGTTTTCGGTTAACATAGGATGGCAATATAATTGCAATATAAATGTTATTTAAGGTACCGTTGGGCCTTGGTTACGTTAGTCTTATTAATTGTGGCTAAACCAATGCCCTGACCTTTTTGGCAAAACCTTTAGTCGGCATTAACACTAAATATATGAATTAACGATTTATTAAAGTTAAGTTGGTTACCCTTCGCCAACGTCGTAATCAGTTTGCAATTTTAGAATTTGGAGTCCTTGATGGTCTGCTATCCCGATGTTATAAAATTAGTTGTTTTAACGAAAAATGTATCGTTAATTTATATACTCACCAATCTAAAGTCTTTCTTGTAAGTTACTAACAAGTATGAGGTGTATATTAAAAACTTTATACCTAGCCATAATTGAAAGTGTATTTAATAGGTCATGAATCAATAGACACCTGTTTTAACCACTCCGTATAATGGCTTAATACATCGTATTACCGTCTTTAAAAGATAGATGACACGTAGTTCCTATGGTAACTTTAGTAGTATAATTCGTTGTAATTCTGTTACTAACCACGTATATGTTTACATTATGTTACGGCTATTAATCATAAACTTGCCTTCGGTTTTTGTTAATAGGTTTTCTATTGAAATAACTGCTAAGCGTTAACACATCATTCAGATAGTTAGCGACTACATAATGATGTAGCTTTTGCCTTTATCGGCGTATTTTTAAGCGATTCAACGTAAAATTTTATACGGTTACCCTGTGGTCTTATCTTCAACCTCGTGGATAATCCTCGACTTAAAGATTATAAAATTTAGGGTTTAAAGGTGAAAATCGGCCTTCGGTACGCATTATACAACTTTTTGAATTAGTAAGCTGTTAATTGCGACTCTTTCGCTTTCTTTAAAAGGTTTGCTAAAGGTTTTAATAATCCTTTTTACTCGAAACTTTAGTACTAAGTCTTTATTATCCTTCTTTTTCCTGTTTATACAAGTATTATTGTAAATACAGCCCGGTATATATTTTTCCTTTTTAACGTTTCTTTTCTTCTGGGAGCGTCCGCACTGGCAGCGTTTTATCGGCTTATCTATAATAGGCAAAGGAGGGTTTTATTGGTTCCGTCGTTTATATCAAAGTTTTTTATCATGAATTTCCCTCATATAAGGCTTAACTTAAGTAGTTTGAAAAGATATAAGGCTGTTAGTAATTTTAACAACTACTTTAGAGTTTACGATACTTAGGATTTTATACGAGTCCTTCTATTTACCCGGCTCCCGCTATACGAAGACTTTACTTAATAACGGTAAAGTAAGTACGTCGATTATTATAGACTTGTTCCTAGTGTTGAGGGTATTATTAACCTAGCAGCGTGTCGATTCCTTTCGCAGTTCCCTTAAATCGTTGCTGTAAGCCGTAATACGCTTTTAGGTACTTGCTAAAGACGGAAATTCATTCGTCGGGCCTAGGTTCACTCCAAAGACCAATAGTGTTGGTACTAAGCCATTAGGGTCTACAGTATAGTTCAAATCCTTTACCGCCATTTAAAGGCGTATCTCCGGATCTGTAAAGCTTTTAATTTCTAATGTAAGGATATTATACTTTTGGCGAAGTAGGGTCTATACTCTTTTAACCTTTCTAATACTTTAGTAGGTCTTTATAAGCAACTGTTTATACTACATACCTATTATCTTATTATATTCCTAAAACCTTGACTCCGTAAAGTTAGTATGGGTATTATTAACAACGACGTTAAGTGGGTTTAGGTACGTATTAATCTATAAAATCATTGGAATTTTCAACGTATCTTTTTCAGGAAAGGACTTGAAAAACTTAGCGTCATAAAAAAAGGTTTCGTAGTTAATAACGTAAAAATCAAGCTTGTTATTCAAGTAAAACACACTAATAACAACCTTGTAATTAAAGTCTTTATCATCTTTTAATATAAATTAAAATCTCTGGAAATCTTATTCATATGGTTAATAGTGCTAATATAACTTTTCAATGGCTTTTAGGGCCGAGTATTTCACATTTTTATGCCTTGCAGACTTTAGGACTTTATATAACCTGTTAACGGCTAGCTAATTAAAACGTCGATATAATTAACATATTTCTGGCTTCGTTAGGTTTAATACTACTACTTTAGGCTCTTAAAGATAAACCCATAAATAACTCCACTCAAAGGCAAGGGGAAACCTTTAACCTTTTTTAACTAATTCGTCTACATTAATGTCGATGTTAACGCCAAAGATTTTTTAATCTCGCAAGTAAAAATAAAAAGAGGTAAAGGACTTAAGGGTGTAAAATGTAATTACTTCGATAATAGTTTAAACTACCTTTATATTTAATATTGATAATTATTCGGCTGGTTTAAAGCTAACTTCAATATTATCAATAGCGTGACAGTTAATCTTAGTAACTATAATACTTTCCCTCTGTAATACTACGTATTACGAATAACCTCCTATTAAGTACCTTAGCTCCCTTATATTGAGCATAATACTTTAAAACGTATAGTCCATATAACGATCGCGAAAATTAAAGGTATTTAAAGGGTTAGAAACTTGGTTAGGGTAAAGGTAAGGGTCTTTAAAACTTAAACGGTATAGGAAGTTGTAATCAGCTAGTTATTGAACAGCGTTAGTAATAGTATATTTATGCAACTTAATCTGATTAGGGGTGTTATCGTCATTGATTAGTTCTTCACCTTCGAAGTTTACGATTTAATTAAAATGATACTATTTAAAAATAGTGGTGTACTACATATAATATATTACATTTTTATTGTTTAGTTTGGCGGAGGAGTACCGAGTCAACCAATAGCCAAACTTACTACAAATCAAATATCTTTTACTATTATTATCACCATAGTACTTACTTTTAACAGGTCTACTTAAATCTTAGCTCTATTAGTGTTAACGTAGCTAATACCTGTAGTCTATAGTCGATAAGCCAGACTTTAAACGTTAAAGATGCCCGTAGCCGTACTTTCGGTCGATATAATTAATTACCATGAGGTCTTCTTTATTTACATTAAAGAAGGTTCCGGTTTAAGGGTATATACCAAAAGAATTTAGTATATATATTATTAAAGTGGTAATCGAAGATCTTGATTGGTTAAAAAAGCTTTCGCAGGTAGTATCTAGACATTATAAGGCGTATTTAAACTCGTTAACCCCCATAACTACTGCCTGTACCTACTCACGAAGTATGGCTTCGCTAACGTAAGCTTTTCCTATTATTTTTAGCATAGTATTAAATTATTAATTATCTACTTAAATACATCTATTAATATTTACTTCTATTTCTTAACTATTATCGTCGCCCTCCTTATAGTGTTCTAATCTGTATGGTATTATACAAGGCGGATGTCTTATTTGAAATAGCTTTTTATACCATTATAAATCTCTCGAAACGTAGTTGCTCGAATCAAAAAGAATAGGTAGAAGTTCTTGGCGTACCCTGTAAGAATTTTGAGGAATAATAAGTAAAAACCAGATGAAAGAACCTCTATTTACTTCCAAATATTTAAAAAGGGTATTATCTTCGTGTTGAGGAGGTTGTAAGACTTTCTGTTATACTTCTTTACATCATTTCAAATTTTGGCGAAATTCATAAAATGATTGTAATTAATATTGATCATATTAATAGGCCTTGGTGGTAGGTTTAAATAGATTTCCTAATATTTATTGTTCTTGTTTGGCAATTTAAGTCTTCGAGATTTCGAGTTACAGTATTAAGGGTAATTGCCAGTCTCCTAACCCAAGAGGTAAAATCCTGTAATAGGACTTGTAGTAAGCTTTCGTGTTTAAGTAAACCGGCTGTAAAAAGGTTTTTACTATACTTAACGATTAAAAGACTAGGGGGTAATAGGGATCTTAGGGTTTTAAAAGGCTTGAAGATTATACTTAATTGACTGGTGTAGAGCGCTAATGTCGATTCCTCTAGCCGCGTAAACGGCCGCTATTTTACGTGCTCTGCCGCTGCTAAAAACGTACTCCATGCTTCCGCGTGAAGGTGATGAGCTCTCAAGCAGATTAACAGGTTCCTTATCGCTAGCGCTTAAAAATGTGTAATTTAGCTAAGGGTAAAGGGAAGGTCCCTTAAATCGTATATAAAGGTGTTAAAGTACTTTAATATCTTTTCCTCTAGGTTTTGGGTCTTAAAGGCATTCTTTAAGCTATGCTAACTTCAAAAGAGTCTTCGTTAGCCTAGTCGAGCTGTTCTTTGGTACATAAATCCCTCGGTACTTAAGTTTAGCCTTTGGCTCGGTAATTATCCAGTCACCAAAAAACTTACGATACTTACAGAAAACGAGGCCAGGATCTTTACCGCCGTTATATTTCTATATAAAACAGCCGAAGAATTTAGTTCAGTATTTTTTAGTTAAATATTCATTAACGTCGTATCCCTAAAGATCGTAGTTATCATACCTGACAAAGAGGCATCCGAAGGCCTTAATTACTTTTTTGTTAACGGGGCAGATAATAGCTTTGAGAGTAAGCGCTAACGCTAGCCATATTGACATTATGGCTTGTATAGGATATGTAGGGCTCGTAGGGCGAGATACTTGGTGATCTTTAAGCGTAGGGACTGTGTGTTTTAGTGTAAAGTTGCGTGGTAACTTGAAAACTTGACGTTAGGTCACGTGGCATAGTTTTCTTAGCGCGACTAGGCAATTTTTTTGTATTTTCGCTTAAAGTAGAAAATTCAAAGATTGTATTATCGTAGAGGAAGTAAAAAAAAAATTAATGGTAAAGGTTTGGTATAAAGGGTAAAGTCGAAGGTCGTTTGTTATTATAACTCGTTTAGTATGGGAACTTGGTTGTTTTTATGCAGTAGTAGTACCTGCAGTAAAAATAACTTAGCCGTTTGCTAACTTGCCGAACTTTAATACTTCTAACAGTCAATTTCAACGTCTTTAAAAAAAATTTATGAAAATTTCTTAGGGTTTTCGATAGCGATACCGTCGCTACCTTTAAGCTGCCTTAAAAACCGATGTAGCCTAAACGTTCTCTTTATTTACTGCCATGACAACTGACGCAGCAGTAGAGGTCTTTCGCAAAAAAATTTCCTTTACCCTATCCACTGTTGTTAACATAAAGCGTGACTGGAAAGTAGCCTTTTCTTCTACTTAGCTTATTTGTACTTAACTTAATAAGCACTTATTAGTATTGGTAGAGCTTTGGACGTTGCAACATTGTCGATTTGATTGGTCGAAGTAACAGTAGTATTGTATAGTCAAGTGGTAGTTGTATTGTTCTAGGTTTTGCAAACCGCTAGCCGGTCTGCACTAAAATTTGTATGGCCAATTTCTTGGCTCATGCTCTAGTGTGAAGTTTGGCATATTGTACTCGACTTACACTCAATACAGTAAGCTCACACAAAATAATATACTCAACTAGCAGTTCGGTCTAGTCAACTTTATTGTAATTAAAGTTGATCTACTTCACTAAAAATACTACTATTCTAACAGTAATAGATTATTTCAAAGTATAGAATTTAGAATTCCGGGGTATACTCTATTCTTTTACTATTTTTACGAATTATTAAAACCTATAATATTTTATAATCACCCGACGTCTTTTCAAACAATAATTTTATTTATTGGAACGACTTTTCTGATTCCATTTTAAGCTGATTCGTAATAACAGTGCCATTTATATATGACCCAATGTATTATTTCGACGAAACTAGGATATTTTTAAACCACATTTTGACCATCGTATTTTAGCTCATAAATTTTGACTTTTATGCCCTGAATATGATTTTTTAAACAGCTTTTGCAAATATATATATCCCAGTTCACTATCATTGGCGAACTCATTCCGAAAGGTTATAAACTTTTTACTAACGTCTATTTTTTCAATAACTGAGACGTTGTTATTATCTGGGATATTATCTACCCTCGTTTAGTTTATATGATACGTATTAACGACCGGAGTTTCCCTACCGATATTAGTATTAACGAATGTCTAATATTTGAGGTTTTTGTTTCAAAGTACTTAATGAACAAATATGATATTTTACGGTTCTTTTACCGCATTTATGTTCCTATTTACCAGCTATTCACTACCGCGTTAATTCAAACTATATACAATTTACTTTTTACAGGCAATCGAAATGACGAGATTACTATCACCTTTTGACCAAAATATATGTATAATTTGTATTATACCGTATTATCCGACGTTTTCACCGGTATTTTAATATTTGTAAGTAAATAATTTATTAACGATGATATTGAAAGGAACTGTTGAAGCTTCTACTAATTCCAGAACGACTTTAAAACGAGCTTTTTATTCAATTTATCGTTGATTTACTTTGGAAATAAACTGTTAACTCACATTACTTTATAATTATTACTGATCATTGAATTAAAATTGTTCATTGAAAATCAATGATTATTATAATCATCAAAGCTTACGTAAAATGGGGTTTAAACTATTATTGGCGATTTTACGAGTTTATATTTATTATTATTAATAACCGAGGTTCTAATCATCAATAATTGAGGTTCTAATTGAAGTAATATGTTTTAAAAACGCTTTTACGATTTGATGAATGTAAAATAAAATTTCAATGTCGTATTTTATCCCGAGATGGATAATATTATCGAACGCGGTGATTGAAAGATTTTAATATATTTACGTTACTTCATTATTTACAGATAGATTAAGAAAGAAGAGACAAACCTTAGTTGAATACCTATAGATGGATGTTCTAGCGGTTCCAACTGTTTATGCTTTACCACTACAACTTACAAGAACCATACGGGAGTATGGAATTACGCGGGAGCTCCGAAAAACCCGAAGCTTAGCAAGACTCTAAGATCCGGAGTGACTTTAAAAAGAACCACTTTTAGTACGATACCATTAACTAAATTGGTACCCTGTCTACTAAAAAGCTCTGTTACGTCAACCATCAACTTGTATTGGCGCTCTAAACGTATCCAGACACTTTTTTAAGGGCGTCACATTATATACTAGGCTATGCAAGCCAAAACCACTAAGTTTCAGAACCCTTCATTGGGACCTTTTCTATTTTCGACAATCCACACCGCTCGCAAAATACAGGAGCGGTTACAAATACAGCATCCAAACCGCTCTCTTAATTCAAAAGCGGTTACAAACACACTAACCAAGCCGCTCGCTTCAGCAAGAGCGATCACGAATACAGTATCCAAACCGCTTGCTTAATTCAAGTGGTTAAGAACACGCCAATCAAACCGCTCGCTCCAGCAAGAGCGGCCACGAAACAACAATTCAGACCGCTCGCCAAACACGAACTAGGACCCACACAACAGATCAAATAATACACCTCCCTACAATTACACTCCCTTTACCCTGCCCACTTTCCCACGTCCGCCCTGTTTGTTATAAGTTTGCCAACGTTGGCCTTATAAACTTAAAATTTAATACTTATGACGTTTCAGTTTTTTCTAACCATTTGGCTAATGTAACGTTATTAAATGTTAATAAATATAATTTAAGACATTTAACTAGCTTGTAGTTACGTCCTATTCACGTATTATTGGAAATTCATTTGTATTCGTAGGTATTAAAACCCATATTTCCTTTATATTTCCGTTTTTATATACTTCCTTTAAGTTCTGAATATACCTAACTATAGCGAAAAATTACCAGTTTTTGCAGCTTTAAACATTTCTTTTACACACAGACTACCCACTAAAGTACAAGATAACACTACTAGTAATGGATCTGGCAAAGGTAAACGACTATATGGAATTCCGTTTTATCTATACGTTGTTTCGCGGTAATATTTTAAAGCACTTGGATTTTAACCTATAAGACAATAAAATCGTAGCATTTGTAAAAGATTTAGATTCTTATATAGTAAACACGTATATAATTAATATAATTTTCAACTACTATCATGATAAAATCGAAAAATGCGACTTGTTCAACGATTCTAGAAAAAAAAAACTTTGTAAACTGGATGCCAGATATATGGCGTGTAATCGATAACAAGAATTTAAAAATACTGCTAAAGTAACTACAAATCAAATGTATTAATACAACCGGTAAAAATAATAGCCGGATTGCAAAAGTCCTAATAGTAATTGTCTCATTAATACAAATGCTAAAATGGATAAACGACGAAGTAATAAACGTAAAATTTATAAATGAATATTAGTTAAAGAAACGCCAGGAACGCCTATTTATGATAGCGGGTTAAGGATATGAACAGTCGCCGTAAATGAGGATAAGACTTTCAACAAGGCTAAATGACTGCCGTAAAATGGAAAAAGAACTGGAGGACTTAAAGGAAAAAAAGGAAGCACCGTAACTATTATCCATAACAAAGTTTAAATACGAACCCTTCCCGAAACGTAGTTTCGAATCGAAACCGAAATAAAGCCGTACCACGATTGCCATTAAGAACCAGCTTAGCCACGAGAAAAGCGGCTTAAATAGCGAAAACGCCCTGTTTTAGAAATTAACAAGCGGTACGAAACGCTAATACGTACCCTATAGACTAATACTCGCTAACTACGATCCTTACCGTAACTTTCCACCGCACCGCTTTCCCACTAATAAAAGCGATCACATAAAGCTTACAAACATTGCCAAGCTTTAAGATAAGGGAAACAATTATAATGGTAAACCGTACGACATATTGAATAACAAAATACGGTCTTATTTTCATAAATATAAAAGACAATATATTCAATATTGTAATTTTATATTATTTTAGGTGCTATATTATCCGGATAAGTTTAAGAATAGTATATATATTACCTTATATAGATATATATATTCACAAAGTGTTATAACCTCCTTAAATCCCATATCAATATAGAAATTAACCACGAATTTTAAGATAAGAATTAAACCGGTATAATACAAGAATCCGTAAAAATCCAATAAAAAACACCGATAAAAACATATAAGAGATTTTTACTACTTTATTAGTTAAATTCCAGAGATGTTAAATAGCCTTTAATCTGGAATATAAGGTTAATAAACTATTTATTTAAGTAGTAATAAAAGCTTATTGCGAAAACCCGGATTTCGTTTTTCCACTTTTTAAACCGAAAAAGGAATTAAAGGCCTTTTATACAAGTCTCAAAATATTGTTTGGAACCTTTATACATCGATAGGCGAGCTTCTAATGAACATTCATAGCCGATACGACTAAAGTAGAGGGCTAAATTACTAAAGTAAACCTCGTCAAAACTATTTACTACGTTTTAAGTCAAAGATTTAAAGTTTACTTAAAGTAAAACGAACGCTTAAAGTATAGGTATTAAAGAGGGAACCTTAGTAATTAGGGATAGGGACGATTGTTTGGAAATAGGCGAAATGCACCGCGGCTATAATAATACTTGCGAAAAGGTATACGGAGCCCCGTGAGTTTGTAAAAACAGTGTATCGTATACGGCGAAATCGGCTATTAGTTTACTAATCACTTCATTTATGAGTAAATTCGGATTAAACAATAGTTTTAAGCTGACTATACATTTGAGAACCGGACAAAATCCAACATTACATCATATATAGCCGAGTACGAAGGCATAAATGATGGCTTTAACGCTTACCTCTATGAATATGTATCCGAAGAGGAAGATTTTAAAGGTAATAATATTTACCTATTAACCTAAAACAACGAAAATGCTTAACGTATTTTTACCGGCCTATAAGACGCTTCGTTCATATATATTATGGGCCTAGCTTACGTAAACGAAGTATTCGACATTTACATGGCGTCTTAATTCACGTTTTTAACAGATACGATAACCGGTTTCAGGAAATTATACCTAATATTGATATAACCGAAATCTTAAAAGCCGTAAAGCAGCAATTTGACGTGTTTGCGGCGAAGTTTCCGAAGTTTTTACTGGACTGAATAGGAGAATACTGAAAGGTTCTATTTGATAAAAGAAAAACGTCATCGCTTAAAACGGTCGTTGTAAATATTCGTTTCGGACCGTAGAAGGTTCATATAATAGATTTTAAAATATTATTTTTTCTTTTATTAGATAATGGAAAAAAAAAATCGGAATTAAGATCCAAAATATGACGAATTAAATCATCTGCGTTTTGGATAGTGTATCCGTACCGCTTTGGTTTAAATTCAGCTACTTATAATTCTTTCTTGAGATATATATAATTAAGCCTGTTTATTCAATTTAACCGGAATTACGGATATTATACCGCCAATTCTGATACCCGGCTGTAAAACGCCTTTTACGCCTGCTTCACGCCGTAAGCTATACATATATAGGAAATGACGTATTTAAAGCTATTGAAAAGTTTTTCCATAAGTATCAGTTACACTTATAGGCTCTACGATGGTTTAGGTTTCACCTTAAAGATAAATTTAATTTCAACTACGACGTAATTGTTAATATTATGTATTTTAATAACTATCTAGTTTTTTACGCCGTCGATACGGTAATATTATTTTAGCCCGCCAAATTTACAAAAAGCGCTTTTAACATAAATTGTTAAAAAGTTTTAGTGGAATATTAGTTAAACTTTTACCTAAAGCCCCTAAACTTAATCACATACAACGTTAATATAGCCTTCAACTTTGCCGAATAACGTATTAAGGCTTGGATAACCAGTAACGAATGTAAGCAGATTTTATTGAAAGTCCTATAAAGTATTGAAAAATGTAAACAGTATTACGAACTGTTTAAAAGAGCGTATACGCTATTGTTTAAAGAATTAAAGGGTATTAGTTTTAGGAAATCTATCCTTTAGATAGTAGTTGGCGCTGTTAATAATATCTTTGGTTCAAGTAAGCTTATCTTTACGCTCCTTGTTTTTAGTATTTACTTAAAAATTCATATAAACTTATTATTATTATTATCCATGGTATAAATAGCTAATATTTTAGTAAAAACCATAGTAATGTTAGGTTCTTACGGGCTAAAAGCAACGTGTTTAAGGTGCTGGATATAAGGAATAACCCACTTAAAACTGGTATTTTGGATCTACCATTGTAAATTAAGGTTTTGGTTTGAAAATATAGGGATAAATAAATGAGCCTGTGAAAAATTTACGGGTTTAAAGGCCATAATTTATTCGTTAATTTGCTAAACGATACAAATTCATTTCTTTAGATAATGGTACGAAAATAAAAAAGAATGATGAAAAGGAGTGACCCGGAATCATAAAACGGACAGAACTGTTAATAAGATACCCCTGAGGACGACGAATCCAAATTTCTTCCAATTATAACCTACTCACCGAATTACGTATTCGGCCTGTTTTTGCCAGATAAAAGCGGTCCGCTTATACCAACCCTATTAATACCTTGCCGCCGAGAATACCTTTTTAAATTGAAAACTAAGAAACGCCCTAAAAACTTTACTATGGACTCCTTTATTACATAAAAAGAGATGGCAAACTGCGAGCTTAGCCTAAAGCTTTGTTACAAGGGTATGATTACTACCACAGGTGCCCCATTCGAGTAATTAACCCAAATAGATATTTTGGCCCTAATCACCTAAGGCTTATTTCATTTTGAACGGTTCGGTTCGGCTATTTATAGCATTTAAAAGATTTTTTCAACTCGCTTCGTCCACGAGGTTAAGGATAAAATCAGGAAACCTTACGAAAAACATTGTTTGATTGTTAAAGGATACAATGACGAGGGTAAAAAGGATATCATAATCTAATCGCTTGTATTATAAAGAGCTAGCCACCGCTTGATTTTAACATTATTAACCTCCTTTAATATACTGTATAGCCTATATATCGAATTCCGTAATATAATGCAGGTATACACTTAATTTGAAAAATAGTTTAAATGACGTATCTACGTCGATATTCCAAAGGATTTTTTTAAAAAAAATTACTCAACTAAAACGATTTTACGTATTAGAAAACTATTTTACGAACTGGTTAAAGTTAGTATTTACTATTATAACACTTACTAAATATATTATAAGAAACGGCTCGAAATTACTAATTTAACCTTCAACCCGTACTTATTAGTATTAATAACCCGTTCTCAGGGTTTTACACTAATAGTATTATAGACGGACGATATATTGACGTTGTATATCGCGTCGTTTTCCGAAATTGAAAAGAGGAAACTTTTAGAGGCCAGCTTGAAAGCGAAACCTAAAACATACTTAAGAGAGAATTATATAATCGACTTTAATAGTATTATTATTACTTTTCGGAACGTTGTTTGAGGTTTTACGTACAAAGGGTAGTTGGAAAAGGTTTCTTTTGTCGTTTTAGATGGTGTAAAACTGGTTGACGAATATAAATGCTAACGCGCAAGTAACGTTTGGGTTACTTTTATAATATAATTGAAAATGGCATTTAACTTTTCGGTCGCTACGTAATACCAAATCACCCCGTCAGACGATGTATATAAAGCGTTTAACAAACGCCTTTTACAGAAAATACATAATCTAAAACGCTGTTTAAAATTTGTGTCGTTAGATATACGTATTGTAAAGTTGTTTGTTTTTACTAACGGCTCTTTTACTAATAACTCCGACTGTAGTTTGTAAATAGGCTTCATACTAGTTCTCGGAAAAGAAACACCGGCTAGAAACGGCTTTACGCTCTGTAAAAACATTATCTACTGGAGCGTTACCAAGTGCAAGAGGGCTACGAAAAGCGTTCTGGCTTTAGAAATCTATGACATAGTTGGAGGTTTCGATTCGGGCATTACCATGGCAACGACGTTGGGTACCATAAATGAAAAGCGGTTGATGATCAACATTATGGCATTACGCGAGTCATACGAACGCCGGGAGATTGAGGAAATAAGATAGATTGATGGTAAATTAAACTTAATAAACATGATAACTAAGGCTACACCAAACGAAGCGTTAAAAACGTTTATAATGACAAACAAACTATTAATTAGTGTAATTAAAAAGGTTTTTCAACCTCAATATGCTATTAAACTACTTTCGTCGATTTAAAACGTTTAAAGTTCCGCTATCCGCACCGTTTTATGATTTGTGCCTTTATTTAATACTATTATTTCGCGCTGCTCCTCTTTTACTGTTACTCTTTATTTTACACACTTCTATCCTATCGAATATCGTATTATTTTCTTTTCTTTATTTGGTTTTACTATTTTACGTCATTCTTGACGTATTATTACACTTTGTTCTGTATACTTCGACTTTACTGAATATTTTGCTATTTTCTATTCTCTATATCAATTTACAATATAGCACTGATTTTAACATATTACCTTTTTAATTTTTTATATTTCAAAATTATATTTATTACTTATATACGACTATTTAAAAAAAGCAATAACATTAATATAGCCAAGCGCGTTGGTACAGCCGTAAAGGCAGCTAGTCACTACTAAAAAAGGGAAAGGGTAACACTTTCGCGTCTTTACTATCATTCTCATTACCTTCTCCTTTTATGTTAACGTTACCTTCATTACCTATATCGACGCTATTAACGTGAGTAAGGCTATAGCCCTGCGTCTTATGTCGAATGACTTTGGGAAAAAGTACAAAGGAGGCTTTACCATTTTTACGGCGACGCGCGATAACGTTGTCAAACTTGCCTGCGTATTACATACGCAAGCTCTATTTTAAAACGGTAATAACGGCCATCGACTTCTTAGTCCGCCGGTTGGCGTTTACTACTAATTAGTATCGGCTTATTTTAGTTATTTACAACTGAATTTTTTTTCGGAACGCCCCAAACGTTACATTTCCAATAGGAGTAATTTTTGGAGTTCGATTAAAAACTTGCTATCAAGCCGACGGGCGTGTAATACGGCTTCAATCTATGGCCCTAGGATAACCAAAGCGGGGGTGTATATACTATCAATCTGTTTGTAGTGGTAGCAATAGGTCGAACGACCTTCGTTTTCATAGCAATCGCTAACGGACTTACCCGCAGCCGTGGACGCGATATACGACAAGTAGAGCGTGTTTATTAGCGACCCGTGATTACGGACCCGGGTACACCGCTTTAACGCCTTATGCGTTAGAGAGGTCTCGCGGCGTACCCTAGTGATGCGGAACTCGACGCGGCGAAACAGATCCACCTCGTGCTTTTTATTTGGAAAAAAGGAAATTAAAGGTATATGTGTGGGTGGATTTGAAATATACGCACCCTGGTGCAACTGTGATAGACTGTGTTTACGGCGTAAAGGGGCTTCTACGGGTAATAGGGTTTTTACTCTTAGAGAGAGGGTAAGGTTTATAACCTTAGAAGCCTCTCGATCCTCCCCTTGGAAGCTG
>JASMMZ010000010.1:4111639-4150338 GCA_038502455.1 Anisogramma anomala | reverse complement strand
AAGAAGGGCGAAGCGGCGGCAGCGGTAAGGCTTAGAGAGGTGACGATAGTGGTAAAGGGAGACGAGGCGGCGGCAATAAGGCTTATCGGGGTGGCGGCAGCTAGTAGGGAAGCTATCATTAACGAAATTATACCCGATAAGGGCGGGTTACTAGTAACGGTAGCGATGGCGGCTATTACGGCAGCGGCGGCGCGTCGGCGCTCTCGCGCAAAATGGCGTCTAGCCGTCCTGTTTTTACGCGGTATCTATTTAAAAAGAAGGTTAGTATATAGTTATTCATTAAGTAACCTACCTGTTAAAGTGGTTTAAAATAGTGAATTGAAATAAAAGTTAAGTTAAGTTATGATAAAAACTTATATTAGCTTTAAATATGCGTCTTCAAAGGGAAAAAGAAAAAAGTTTTTATTTAAATCAATAACGATATATCTTTTTATCTTAATTTAATACAACATGTCGTAATTAACTTTACGTTAATACCCTTATGTAATTACCCTTGTTAGAAACTACGAAAAGCGTTATTACTAATAATATCACTACTATTTAGCTATACTAATTAGGCTCGAGCTATAATTATCACCGCAGATAAACCTTACTAATTTTGAATGAATTATAATTATCACCGCGGCTAAAATTTACTAATCTGAACGCTTATAATTACACTATTACTTTGAAAACTGCTAATTTTAAATATTTTGCAATTAATACCTCAACAATACTGTCATTACGAAACCTGCTGATTTGAATCTTCGCAACCACACTATTATTACAAGGCTATATATACGGAATCAATACAACTACACTGTCGCTACTAGGCTATAAGCATATAAGGAAGAAGAAAAAGATTACCTGTATGGATATTACTATATACCGTTATAAATAGTATATATAAGCTAAGTAACAGTGTATTATATTGTAAAGTACTCTCTTACAGGGTGCACGGTAACGAATCACATTGTAGGGGGCACTCTTATAGAACGCAAAGTGCATTATACATGAAACGATTTGGAATGGTTATTCCAAGCCGCACGGCAATGCATGAAGCGGTCTGGAATATGTATTCTAGAGCGTACAGAAAAAGGGCCACTGCCCAAATGGGAGGTTTATAACCTCCCATCCGTGGCGTGCACTATCTTGAATACTCCTTCCTGGTTTTTATTATCTTTACTACAATACCAATCTAACGATCACTCTTCTATTTACCTATTTCACATGAATAGGAGGTTTAGACCTTACCGACACATATTAAGGACCTCCAAATGTTATTTGCTACAACGCTATAACAAACTTTACGTTAATATAATTCCATATAAAGTAAAAAATAATAGGGATCATATAAAAATAAATCCCTGTCGAAACAGATTAATCAGTTGGTAAAATTAAGAGGTACCACATATTATTAGAACAAACTTTTAATATTTCATACGAAGAACTCCACGATAATACCAACTTTAAAACCATTTTCTAAATGGAAGTCGAAGCCGTTAACGACACGGCAGGACCAAATGGTTTGGTATTTACGCTACTTGTTTTTAACTTATACCTACAAATGACTACAAATTTCCTACTATTACCAACTATAGAAAACCGCGTAGAAACAGTTACCAAATCTATAAAATCATTATGACAAACTATAGCTAAAACGTAGGTAAAAGATACTTTGGTAACGAGAAATGGAAACGTCAATAAAGTTCTACTACTACTATTGTAATTAGACGCGCATATATAGCGAGATAAAGTGAGCTGTAAAGACTTATATAATATTAACTCGACAAATGGTCGAAATATAACATTGAATACAAGTTAAGGTCCCACGGTTTTTAAATTAACCGTTATACGACTATATAATGTTGTCTCTTCCTTTAAAAATGTTCTTTCACCCCTTGAAAACTTTTTTCATCACCTGAAAATGTTATTTTATTCATATATAAAATTACAATAATTTTACCTACGATATTAACGACTTTAACCATGGTACCTGTAACCTCGACCCGAGTTATAAGGTTATAAATATAAATGCAATATTTTTTTAAAAAAATACTGGAATTTAGTATTGAAATTAATGTATAATAGGTTATATATAATCTTAAAACCTCTATTTAAAGGATTTACATGTAAAGTAATTTAAGATTTAGTTGTCGTAGACGTTTTGATCTTTCAAAAGGACGGTAATAAGTGTAATTAAATTAAAAGGTTCAAATTTCGTTTCATTTATAAATTGAAAAACGAAAGCAATAAACTAATCTAAATATTAATATTTGTTATCTAAGGTTATATCAACGATGAAAATCATTACATTGAAACCTAATCCCTAATAATTCAAAAAATGAATCAATTGTTAATTTTGATTATAACACCAAATTTGATATTGAAATAAAATATAATATTAATGTTTCACGATATTATATAGGCTTACTCTTAAGCAAAATCGGAACTCTAACATACAGTACTCGTTACATTGCATAAAAAACTTCACGATTAATACCCACCTAATACTATTATTAGACTTATTAAACCACTATATAATATTGTCAAACTAGGCGTAAATTAGTGGTTTATATACTTTAAATACGATAAAGACTAACTGTATACAAAATGTTTTTCATTTGATCCTTGTTTTTATATTACAATTTACAATATATTAGCTATTGCTAGTATATAAATAGACGACACTTTCCTACTCGGCAACATGACATTTACGTAATAGAATAAGAAGAAATTAAACAAAGCAAACTTAAAAGCTAAACATAAGATAGTATTGATTACGACAAAGCCTATGGAATTTAATAGTTATTGCCTCACTCTAAATAACGATAGCTTTGTTATGATAATATAAAAGGGTAAAGTTTTAAAACTCTAACTTGTTAATCTAAAGGTAAAATACATAGTATAATAATACCTAGTATAAAGAGAACGAGGTGTTTATATCGGTTTAATTTGTCAACTTGAAATTGTATTTAACCTATTTTTTATAGCGTAAACTAGGGACCCTTAAATAATTGACTATAAGAAATTAAACGAATGAATCTTATAGCAAATAAATAATGCGAATCGTGGTATCCGGTTTATTTTACTCAACCTCGATAATGCTAAACTGTTTATTTTTGTCAGCGGCTTATTCGTGAATAATTAAGATTTAACTTCATAACTGGACTTTATAGTTCTATTAGTCAATGAGAATCGTAAGGATAATATATCATAATTACGTGGTAATTGTTACAGGCTAATGCCTGTCTAGTATTACTAAGGATCCAACCCTGATAGTTCTACACGCTCCTGCGATGCTCTAAAGCAGGGAGAGAGCCGCTTAAGGACACGTTATATAACTGGGGAGAGGGCTGTACCATCTTAGCTCCATAGCTACTCCTTAGCAGTGACTCCTCCTTCTTTTTCTTTCTAGGTTTATAAATGAGAATCCGACCACCTTAAGTGATAACTACGGCTTTAGTCCCTTTATAAATAAACCTCTATTTTTTTCCCGATAGTGTTTTAGCTGTTCCTTAACAGTTACAACTTAAGGTTATATTTTTATCTTTCGACCTACCGAATTTGGCCCCCTAAGCCTTAGAGTAATTTCTTAACGCACGTGTTAGGAAATAGTTTTAAAGTGAGTTAACAGCTTAATACGATTATCTTACAGTTTAATACGAACATTTTATCGACGCTTTATATATGGAACTTATTAAGCGGAACCAAGCCGTTCAAATGTACGTTTTATATTTAAAATGAAGAAATACCAATATGTTAAACACCTTCACGAATATAATCTGATAACTCGAAGTTGTTGGTACGTTTACGTTTTCGGGTAAACTTTCCCTTTAAAAGGTTTCCCTTACGTATGTTACAAACGACATTGTTGCTATACTGCTTTTTATTAGGAACCGCGTTGACTCCCTAGATAACGACAACTTCTTTAACTTCGATTACAATATTAACGTCCCTTTTTACAGGCATTACCGTCCTAAATGAAAACCTTTTAACTAGCTGATTAAGTTTTTCGATATTAAGTTACGATTTCTGGTATAAAAATCTACAATAATACGTCAGTTACATCGGGAACAAAAGTTCATTAATATAAAAAAAACTAATTTTACGTTATCTTTGAATAGCATAAAACCCTTACGAAAACCGTTATAAAAAGTTATTACGCCTACGAATATAACAGCGGTATTAACGACTCCAACGTCTTTATAATTGTACTTCGTATTTATTACTACGATTCTAACGCAGTTAAAGTAGTTATCGTTCGTTTTACAAGTATAAAATAAAAAGTTCGTAAATAATTTTACGTTTTTTAACCTTTAAAAAGCTTTAATCGCGAAAGCCTGTGGTATAACCTAGAAATTCACCGTTAAACTCTTTATTTTAAAAGGAGTTATTAATAATATATTTATTAATACGTTACTAACCCTTAATATCTCAGCGGATTACAATAAATGGGTCGCTCGCATTTAACTTATCGACGGGTACTTTTACAATTTCTGTACTCGTTATGACGTTACTAGTATTATCGTTATTGGAAACGCCTTTTGCAGTGAGAATAACGGCGGTAATACGCTCGTTCAAAATAATTAGGGCGATATTATTATAACTAACGTAAACGCTTTTCGAGTCGTTTTTAAATGGCGCGCCGCTTAGGTTAATTATACGAAACTCTTTCGCAGTAAAGACTTCGAATTATATTTACGTTACGAAAGGAACGGTTACTGAATCCATATCTGTTTATAAAACACGGTGTAACACCCGAACGACTTTAACGATAAAGCCGTGATAAAAATTCATTTTACTTCGGCCGAAAACCTTATCGATTTTGAAAAGTGAATAACGTAACTTTTGCATATAATCGCATATAAAAGTTAACAAAACTTTAATTCAATTGAATAAATTTACCGTGACTCTTAAATAACTTTTTATTTATAATAAATTTATTTTACAATTCCATTCGTTTTATTTACGCTTTAATAAATATAGGTTATAAATACCAAAACGTTGCTAATAAATAACTTACTGATCGTTTAACGTTTTTACGCTTTTTTATTTCTTTACGATAACTCAGCAAAACTACGTTTTATACGTCCGATTTTCCGTTACGACTTATTTCCATAATAACATTTTTAAACGCCGACCTTAATAAATACAATGACAAGATATAAATTTACGCTATCTTCTCCTTATAATATAACATTATTTTAGGTAAGCCTTAAATGAAATACTAATAAGTTACCTACGACGTTACAAATTATATTTTACTTTTAAACCGAATTGGTAATTACCATATTTAAAAACGAAGGTTTACGTTCGCTTGGAAAATACTAAAAGGAGTTAACGTAATTATATTTTACACTATTTTACGACGAGCCCGTAAATACTAAGCCGCTACTACATAACTCGCTGCCGTCTCCTTCGAAAATAATACCAAAATATTCGCCACGAAACTAGTTATCTTCGTTTACGATAAACTTCTCATTAATTTTAGGAAATTCGTACCCCTATTAGATAAAGTTTTCAACGACAAACTACCCCTTTACCATTTTAAAACGAATTACGAAATCCCCTTTTATACCGATAACTAAAGCCAACTATTAAATGTATTATAAGGCCCTACATACGGTATATTACATAAGTAGCTCCTTGTATTACATAAAACGTTATCCGATTTATTAAATTAAAGTTATATTCGAGTAAATAACTTTTTAACGGGCGCCTTAATCCTTTTCAATAAAAAACCTGGGAAAAGGTTACAATTCTATATCTATTATTGTAAGTTTGATATTATTACAAAAACAAATCGTTGCCTATTCCCTTTTATAAAATAAACGTTTATAAATAATTCTTAGGTTAAATGGTTTATTAACTTGGATATTACAACTGCTTTTTAAAATCTTGATATTAGAAAAGGAAAGAAATGAAAAATTATATTCCTTATACGTTTCGGACTTTTTAAGTGGTCTATTATTTTCTTCATACTTTTCAATGTTTCTATTGCCTTTTAACAATATATTAATAATTCGTAACATTTTTTCCTCGATATTTTTCATTCCATCTACTTTGATGCCGTCTTTATTTACTTTAATAATACTTTCGACGACTATATAATTAAAGTTAAGTAAATCCTTAATACATTAAGCGTCATAAAACTTAACTTAAATATCTTTGAATATAAATTCAGTATTTAAAAAACTAAATACTTGATATTCGTTATAGAAGTTGACATCGACGTTCGTATGAACCTAAAAAAACTACGCGTTATCCGTGAATAGGTGGTTTTTACAACGGTTTTAGAAATATGAGGCTTTTTAGGATTCGAAAATTTTCATCGTTATTTTATCCGCGATTACTCGACAATTATCGATTGTTATAGCTAACTAGTAAGGGTACTTTATTTCGTTAAAAGCCTAAAAATAGTTATTTTCGAACGAATTAAGTTTAACTCTTTTTTCAAATCCGTGTTCATTTAATAAGACTCCAATCGCAATACCTTTTTCGAAGCTGACTATTTTAAATAAGCCTTAAAGGGTTATCTCCTTTAACGCGATGATTACAGTAACCTACACCTAGTAACGTATTACTTCCGGCGTTTATCTCCCGCTAAATATAACTACAAAATCCACGACAAGGAGCTACTCGATATTATAAGCTATTTAAAAGTAGAAAACGCGGAGCTTTGAGGTACAGCGCGCCCGTTTACTATTCTAATGGACTATAAAAACTTGGAATACTTTATAACGATACGTAGACTTTCTAAACGATAAATTCGTTAGTTTACACGCTTTTCGTAATTTCTTTTTTAATTAGTATATAATAAAGTAGCGGATTACGCGAAACCTAACGTATTATTACAACAAGATTAGAATATTTCTAAAGGCTTTTCGGACCTATATTATCTAAGCCGCGAACTCTAGTTATTACGTCCCGAATAGTCTACTTTTAAGCCGTTTTCAAGAACATACGTTTCCCGGTTAACCGTCGCCGGCGAATTAATTTTAAAGGGCCGTAAATGATTTACCAACATCGACTTTTAAAGTGATTAAAATACCGTTATTATACGCGATATTACTTATCCCCGCTTAACACGTACAGTACGTATGAATAACCGATATTTCCAAACGGATATTCATACCGACGACGACCATACGTTGAAAGTTTTAATTTCGGAATACCGGGTAAATAACGATAAAGTTTTAAGTTTTCGCGACCGTATTTGAATACCTACTTACGAACCGCTTATTACCGCGTTAATTTAAATTATCCACGATTCGCTTTTTACTAGTTACCTAGGTCGCGATGCTACGATCATCATTCTTTTCAAAACGTATTTTTAACCAGGGTTATATCGTACGATCCGTCGCTTTTATTACAACTACGATGTTTATAACCATACAACCTATTAGAAACACTGTCGAAAAAAACTTCTTCAACCCTTTACGGTTTCTAAACAGCGTAAAAACGAATTTTCAGTCGACTTTATAATTAATTTACCTTAGGAATATAAAAGTAACCTATGTTACCTTATAGTTATTACGAATCGTTTAAGTAAAGTTATTACCTTCAAGATTATAACTATTATAAACGATAAAACTTATGCAAAATAGTTTTTCAGTTACTATTAGCGATTATATGATTTTCCGTATACGTTTATTAATAACTGTGGTTTAAATTGGACCAATGGATTTTAAAAACGACTTTACGACTTAACTTGGATAGATTAACGCCTAAACACCGCCTTTTACCCCGAAACTAACGATGTAACCGAACGCATAAATTAGGAAATCCTTACGTATTTACATTTATTCGTTATTTATATATAATTCTATTAAAGCCGTTTATTATCCGGTTATTAATTGGTACTAAATAATAAAGATATAACGCTTATCAGTATTAACTCTTTTTTTATAACCTATAATTATTAAGTTAATTTTATCTAACCGGTATAATTTTTTTTCGTTTCGACAATAACACTATGTGTAAAGGTTAAAACCTTTATTTAACGGATCCACGAAGTTACGGAATTTGTATAATCTGTAATAACGGTTACGTAATAACGTATAAAAAAGCTGTTAATAAGCGACACTACCTCTTAAAACGTTTTCAAATCGGCGACTATGTTTGGCTTCTTCTTAAATCTCATAAGCTAAATAAATTATCCAAAAAGTTAAATTAACTTTTGGATAAGTATTAGTTAACAGGTTTAATCGACTCCCACGTTATTAAATTTAATATACTGTACGAAAATTATTTTCGATTTTATATAAATTATCTTGTTCGAGCCGTTTCGAACCCGCTTTTAAGCTAGCAAACTCTAGACTTTTAACCATAAGCTACAATTGTTAAAAACAAAGATAGTAAAACGAAACCGAAATACCAAATCGAAAGTATATTACGGGCCCATAATAAATCCTAAATCAAACGTACCCAACTTTATAATTAACCGAAATTACAAGTTTGAGTTAAATAGGTAGGTTATATATACTTAACGTAAAAGCCGCTTTTAAACATTTCCAATACCGTGGTACTTCATACCTTTAAATATCGATATTAACTATTTAAAAATAATGATAAGGCTTTATACCCAACCCGTAAACGGGTATAATTTTACACTTTCCTTTATCAAACGAAGCGATATATAAGCTGCTAATAAGTGGATACCAAACAAATGTATTAATATTGATAAAAACGAAAATCAAAAAACTATAACCAAGCCTTTATTTAAATATATACTCAAAGTTCTAGTCCGAATTTTTACCCAGTATTTTCTTACCCATTTTGATAAGCTAACTTGATTTAGCATCTATACGACCCAGATCAATATCAATATACTCCGAAACCTTAATAAGCTTTTATATTAATTTTAACAACGCTCTCTAACTACTCGTTAGCCGCGCACCTTATACGTCTTTATCTAATTATAAAAATTTTACCTAAACATTACATTCCTCGTTTATCATCCGTACGATCCGTAGGCCCTTAAACCACACGGGATTGGCAGGAAWGAAACMCCCCCCCCCCCCCGCCTTAGATATTAACCTTATATTACGTAGTGCGACAGACTTTTATAACTTTTTTAATGGCGATTACCTAAGTTTATACGCTTTTTAACCGCACGTTAACACCTAAGGAGCGGCTTATAGGGTACATTAACTTACCTTTGTCTTAAAAGTCGAACGCAAAATACGCCTCCAATAATTCCTTCACGGCTTTATTTATATCCGGGTTTAGATTTAGCGATGTACATGTATAACTAAAACTACGACCCATAACATTAACGGAATTAAAACGGCACTAAATCCCAGGATTTAGTTACTCGTTACCAGCTCTCTCGCGGCTATTAAAACTATTTACCTTTAATTTTTTGGCAAAACTTTGTAGAATTATACGCTATTTTATAAATGTATTTAAACCATATCCATTTTCAAGTTCCATTAAGGTATATATCGATAATCTTTAAGGTAAGAAACTTTACATTCTTTAACAAGGACTGAACAACTTTAAAGCATGTAACTCATATTTCTAATAACTTCATCTACCTCAGCGGCGAACTAAGAATTTATCGTAACGTTAATAATTAAAGGAAGTATTAAAATTGTAAATAAAAAAATGTTATACTAATAACTGTAAGTATTAACATTATATGGAAAAGTTAAAGGTTAAAGGAAAAAGGAAGTTTTATTTTTTATAATTGGGACTTTAGAGACTATTTATAAAAAAAGGAAAGCGTTAAAGCTCTTTTAACATAACGTTAATCTAATACCTTTTACACGAAACCGTGTTGTTTTAAGGGGCACCCGTACATTCCTTATACTTACGGCACCTTACACCACGATATCAAACAAAAAAAAACGACGGAAAGAATGATAAGAGTGTCTTTACGGGTAATATTACAGGCTAGTACCTAGTTAGTATTACTAGGGATCCAACCATGGTAGTTCTACACGCTCCTATGATGCTCTAAAGTAGGGAGAGAGCAACTTAAAGATACATCATATGACTAGGAAGAGGACTGTACCATCTTAGCTCCATAGCCGTTCCCTAGCAGAGACTTCTCCTCCTTCTTCTTCTTCGAGGTTTATAGACAAGAATCAGATCACCTTGAGCGACAGCTCCAGCCTTAATCCCCTTACAGTAATATAATTTATTAGTTTTTGATCAAGTCTTAAAGAGTCACGAGAAATGTATTCGTTAGCGAGATTTATAGTTTTGTTGATAGTGTCGTCATAGGCATTTGCCTAGCAACAACACTTTAAATGATTATAAGTAGATTAAAACAATTCAACATTTGAACTATTCTTTATATAGATTTTTGTTTTCTATGCAAATATTTTGTCAAATTGGGAATAACGAAAGAAAAGAGACTTATAATAAACATTATATCACTACGCCAGTTATATTAAAATCGCGAGATTGTAGAGGTAAAATAGATCTATGGTAACAGCAATCAGGCTAACGTACTAACAAAGTCTACATCTAAGGAAGCACTTTAGCATCTTATCGACAACAACACTTTTACTATAACAGTGGAAGGATTTGTCGAACGCCCATACTAGTCTCGCCTATACTAGTTTTTTTTTTTTTTTTTTTTCAACAGACTGCCAGTGTGAAATAGTAGGAATGGAGGAATAGCAGTTTGCATTAGCAGGTTTCACAGGGATAGTAAGTACTGCAGGGTTTACACTGTTGTGTATATATCTTTGAGTAATTAGGTAATCCCTTTCTTATTCATTCTATTTACATGACCAATAAAAGAAAACAATTCAATCCTCAGCCACCTATCTTTTTTATTGAACGTACGATATACTTTGTACACCACCAGTATAAAATATGATATATTATCTAATTCAATTAGTATTTGACAGTGGTGTTACATCTTAGTTAATAAATTTGTCTATTATTAATGTAGTACCTTTCAAAGTCGTTTTAATAAGGAAATTATTGGGATCGGCTCGAACTTAAGTTAGAGTATCATTTTCCTTATATGTATTTCCGTTAATAATTTTAATCTAACATTTTTCCCAATCGAACTGCTCAGGCTTATCGTACTTACGCTCGATATAATAGGAGCATACATAGTGTTTATTGTCTTTGATAAAGTTATAAACTTGTGGACATATATTAACAGAACTTAATTCCTGTGTTATCACGGTTGTAAACAAAGAACATAATTAGATTAAAAGCCTTTATATTTGGTATTAAGATATTATAGAGTGTTATGGACTTAGGTCATTAGCTATTAAGTTTATAAGTTACGTGACTGTACACGTAACAGGATGTGCAGTACCTGGCTTAAGTGCAATCCGGGCGCGGTCTACAGATATCACGTACTTTTGCATATGATGGACCGTATACGGACCGTGCACACAAGTCATATACGAAAGACTTTTACAGATATTTTTAGTTTTCCTTAATAACTTAATTTTTAATATCATTTAGCACATATTTGGTATATTATTGCAGCTTGGATTTTAATATATGATTAAGTTTTTGTTTCATTTTGTTAAAAGGAGAATCCTTATAATTGATAAATTGATAGTAAATATTGATAACTTCGTGTTATGCTTTAGCATTATTAGGGAGGATAGATCGTCAGCAAATATACAGTCTCCCACTTTTATAGACATATTTTTTAGCCTTTTGGGACCGACTCAAACCGATATATCTCGCCTACAAAACGCCGTAGTATATATTAAGTTTACTCTAAAGTAAATCCAATAGCCCGGTTAATTGATTTTCGTATTCGACCTAGCTATTACATATATTTTCAGATCTAATTTCTCCTAGCTCGTTACTAACATTTAACAACTTAAAGCCGACCTAAAGACCACTCGAATTAGTTTTCCGACACCTACAAATAGCCTTAAATGATACCACTATCTATCATTTAATAAATTCGCGTTAATTTAGGTGGGGAAGTGTAAAATAATACAATTTATATTGGATACAGATAAGATATAGATTATGTCGGGTTTACACTCGTTTTCTTGCATATAAAGTCATTACACGCCAGCTATTAAAATAATTATTACAGCATATTACGAGGCTTAGGGCTATGAAGAAATATATAATACGAATAGGTTTTTCAATTTCATCAAAACTAGCTTTGTCGATCCTTATCGCGTAGATAAAACATTAGTCGAGTTAGAAGAATTACTCATCAAATACAAAGACTTATATACACCGTTCGCTATTTACGTTCGAAACGCTATTAGTTTGGATAGGAGATCTAGATTAGCCTTTATACGTTAAGTGTAATTATCTTTTCTCCCATATTACTTTACGTATCCGAAATAGGTTTATTACGGAAAACGTTAGTTATGTTAACTATATCATTACTTTAGGAAAATATCACGAGCTCATTAACGAATTGGAGTTTTTAAAATTAAAACAACGTTTTAGTCAATGATTATCGGGCTTTATATAAGTACTGCAACTAAATAAAGATACAGTTATAGTAAAGGTTTATGCTGTTTAAATATTTTTATCGAAAAACCGCAGTAATCGCGATTGATCACTCTAATAACCCAGGTTAACATAAGTTTAAAAATAAAGACGCCGAGCGATATACGTAACTGCGTAGGAACGTTAGACTAGGCAGTCTATTAAATGTTATTTATACTATAACTCTACGAATTACTTATAAAGTGTTGCAGACTTCTTCTAGCCTTTCCTCTGACGTGAGTATATACGATTTAAGTCGAAAAAGCAGATATAGGTTCCTTATTATGGGTAATAGGAGAATATTAACTTCTAAACGTAATTTTATGAAAAAGTTATAAAACTTTACCGACGTAATTATAAAATCGAGTGAAAGAATTTAATTTAAATACTTATAAATAAAAATTCATTTCTTATTCTTACAACTTTTAATAAAATTCAATTTTTAACTACATGGGTCGATTTTAGCTACAATTTTTATGATATTATAAACTATGATTTGATATAATGGTTAAAAATGAAGTAATTTTAGTTATTATATTTTCAAAATTTCAATATAGCAGAAGGGTTACTGCGAAAGATATATATTAACTATAAAACCAAGTTTCGTATGGATATTGATCCATATTCGAATCCGATATTAGCAAATATTATTTCCGGAATAAATCGAGATATATTATCTAGTATACTATAGATATGATATTAATAAGTAACTTTAAATATCAGCGTAAATAGTTCAGTAATTAATAACTAGGAAAGGTTTGTTGCTAATATAATAACATTACACCTCAGATAAAGGGATATTCAAGGTATTATAAAAACTATTTGTATTAAATTAACGACTCTATCATAACGGATGGTATTATGTATTAGGAGTTCGTTATAGTTAACTTTTATTATAAGCTTTTACGAAATAATGCGGATTTTTGAATCGATGGCGCTAATGGTTACAAAAGAGAAGCAGGATTAATCTTATATTTTACTCGAGTTGGCGAAGTTCCGCTATTTATTTAATAAGAAAAAGGTAACGATTTCATACTTATATCTGAGGAAATTCTATTACTATATCCATATTAAAACGAACGAAAACGGATCTTTATCAGATAAATTATAAGGGCCGTATTATTCGATTCTATGAAATTAACTATTCGAACTTTGGCGGTAGGTTATCGAGTTAATATATAAGGGTTATGTACTAGTAGTATTTTCATTGGCTTTGACGCAAATGTTGTTAATTTTCAAACCGGATGGGGGGTAACGGTTTTACGTTAACTACTGAGTTTGAAATAAAAGATTTTCCTTTACTATTAATTAAAGAAACTCAACGCGTATTATTTTAGTCTATATAACATATAAATTAAAACGTTCAAATATATTTTTACCTTCTTCGATTTATACCCAGATGAAATAAATTAACGGCTTTTTTATTCGTTTTGGTTTATTTAAATAGTAAGTTACAATTTTTAGGTTGGGGAAAATATCAACATTGTTTCAATATTATATTAATTATGTAATAGCAGATTTTGGAAAAATTATATTATAGTTTATGTAAACGCCTTTTTAGTTTTCTTTACTGGTATCAAATAGGATTATATAACGATTGTTCGCATAGTTTGGAAATGCTTTTGCGACGTCGAGTTAAACCTGAACCTGAAAAAATATAACTTTATAGTAAAAAAGATAAAATACCTTGGTTTCATTTTAACAGCCAATATAGATATTTGGGCCGATCCCAAAAAAAATTCAGGCCGTTTACGAATAAAAGTTTCCTTGGATTATTCGGAAAGTTAAGAGTTTTTTAGGGTTTACTAATTTTTACTGAATTTTCATTAATGATTTTTCCGAATTGGGTAATTATTTTATTTGATTAACGAAATAGAAAACCCGATAGGTTGAGACTAACAGTAAAAAGTATACTTTTTAAACGTTAAAGTATGTATTATTTACGACTCCGATTTTGGTATATTAGGACCTTAACTAGCCAATAGTAATGAAAACTGATTATTCGGTGATAGCTTTAGGAGAGTATTTTTCGTAAAGGAATAACAACGGTATCTTTAAGCCGGTTACATATTATTTCGTACGATTATCGAATGCGAAATATAATTAAGTTATTTATAATTAGGGGATTATTGCGATAGTATTCTATCTAAAAGCGTAGATATTGTAATCTTATAATATTTGTATTCCGTTCACTTTTTTAAATGATTATAAGGAATTAAATTATTTTTCTTCACCTCGTTCAATTTCAAAACGTTGGGTTAGTTGGGCCAAAATATTTCGTTTTTTGATTATTACTTGCTTTACCAGCCTATAATCTAGGGCGTTCGCCCAGTTATATTAACCTGTGAATTATAAAATAAACTCAAAGTTAAAAAGCTCTGTATGCAGGTCTTTTAGCCCATTTTTATAGTTATATCAAATATAGTAAAAAGAAACTTATACATCGTAAAAATATATATTACTGTAGGATATACAGATGAATTCGTTAAAATAACGGTTTTGTTGATAGAGCTTTAGACGTTGTACCATTGTCGATTCGATTGGTCGAAGTAACAGTAGCATTATATGGTCAAGTGGTAGATGTACTGTTCTAGGTTTTGCCGACCGCTAGCCGGTCTACGTAGTAATTTGTATGGTCAATTGCTTGGCCTATACCGTAATGTAAAGTGGGCGTATACTGTATTTTCTTTGCAACTAATATAGTAGGCTCGTCCAAAGCAATACACTAAACTTGTAGTTAATATATTTAACTTTACTGTAAATAAATTTGACCTATTATATTTCAAATACTACTATTTCAACTCTGGCGGCTTTTTAGTTTGTATGAATATGTTAGTGTAGTTGACTAATCTTTTCTGGTAAGTATTGAACCGCGACTTTGTCAACTGACTAGACCCTTGTTAATTTTAATTAATCTCCACTTCGAATTACGCCCTTTTTGCACTCAAATTTACCGTAATTATCGTTAATTGCTCTACGGCTTCGAGGTCCAACTTTATCGACTCCTATCAAAAGTTTTTCTGTTATAAACCTATGTAAGTCCCTACTTTAGCCGTGTTAATCAAACAAGTCACTATTATTAATCTTCTGGTAGTCTTCTAGTTTGCCAAAATATCTCTAGCTGCCGCCTCCACGTAATTTGTCTTTGCCGGACGGCCTATTAACGTAGCCCTCAATATGTATGGTTAGTTTTTTGTTATCCATAAACCTTTTAAGGGCCTTCTTTAATAATGTCTTTGTTATAGCGTTAGCAGTATTTTCTTTCCCGTTAATTCATTGGAACTCCTTAATTTTCCTCTTTTTATAGGCTTCGCGAAATACCATCACGTCAATCATCAGGCTTTTTTCGCTGGTGGTTCCGAGCTTCGAAAGGTATTCAAACAAGATTTTTGAGTTGATACAAATTACCATCGAGATAAGGGGAATTTTAAACTACTTGATTATAACATTAAAGGTTTTCCACGGTGCTATACCTATATGAAGGCTTACCATTATACCGTAAACCTTTAAAGCTAGCACGTTTCGTATAATTCTTTTACATTTGATAGAGGTGCAGTAAATTAAGCTACCGATAATACAGAATTAATCTTCCCATTTATCTTTATTAACGGGGGTAATTATGAAGCTAATTTTTAGTGACAAGTCTGTATTATTCGTAAGAAAATCTATTTGTAAATATTATCAAATTAGTTTTCAATAAATTGATGAAAACTATATTAATCCCTTGGTCCAGGTTTCGCATTTACCATTCAAACCTCTTTTTAAGGCGGTTAAAGTCGTAACTCATCGGTTTTTTTACTTATATCATCACGAATAAATCGTATAGAGCGTTCGGTTAGTATAGGGTGACAATATAACTTACAAAAGTACGTTATTCTAGGTATCGTTAAGCCTTAGCTATATTAATCTTATCGATTATAGCTAAGTCTATACCTTGGCCCTTTTAGCAAAAGCTAAATCCGATATTAACACTAAGTATACGGATTGACGATTTGTGAAAGTTCAGTTGGCGGTTGTTCACCTACGTCGTAACCGGCTTATAGTTTAAAACTTAAAGTTTTTAATCGTTCTCTATTTCGATATTCCAAATCCAGTTATTACAACGAAAAAGGTATCGTTAGTTTATATACCCACAAGGTCAAAGTCTTTCTTTTACGCTACCAGTAAACACGGGTCGTATATTGAAAACTTCATACCTAGCTGTGATTTCAAATGTAATTGGTAAGTTAAAAGCTAATAAATGGTTGTTTTAACTAATTCGTACAGTGGCTTCATATATTGTATTACCGTTCCTAGAGAATAAATAGTACGCAATTCCTGTGGAAACTTTAGCAATATAACCGCTGCAAATCTGTTTTTAACTACATATATATATACGTTATATCTCGGCTATTAAGCGTAAACTTGCCTTTAGTTTTAGCTAACAAACTTACCATTATGGCATTTACTAAACGCTGGTTAATCTTCTAAATCGTTAGTAATTATATAAGGATTCAGATTCTACCTTTATAGCTGTATCTTTAAGCGATTAAACGTGATTTTTCGTACAACCGCCCCATGGGTTTGTCCTTAATCAAGTAGATAATCTTCGATTCAAAAATTGTGATATTCGGGTTTTAAAGGTTAAATTCGGCTTTTGTTACGAATTATACGACTCTTCGAATTAGTAAACCGTTAATTTCGACCTTGTCGCTCTCATTGAAGAGTTTTCCAGAAAGTTTAATAATACCTTATTTTTGAAAATTTAATACCAAGTTTTCGTTGTTTTTCTCTTTCCTGTTTACATACGTAATATTATAAATGCGATTCGATATTTATTTATCTTCTTTAATATCCCCCTTTTTGGGGAGTCGTCAGTGCCTGTGGCGTTCCATTAGCTTATTAATAACGGGTAAAGGAGTTTTTTATTATCTTTATTGTTTAGCTTAAAGGTATTTATCATTAGTAACCTTAATATGAGGCTTCACTTTGGTAATACGGAAAGTTGCAAGACCGTTAGCAGTTTTAATAGCTACTTTAAAGTTAACAATACTTAAGATATTTTATAAGTCTTCCTATTTGTTCGGCTCCTGTTACACGAATATTTCACTTTATAACGGCAAAGTAAGTACATCGATTGTCATCAAGCCATTCCTGGTATTAAAAGCGTCGTTGATCTGGTGGCATGCCGATTCCTTACGTAATTCCTTTAGCACTTTAACATAGACCACCGCTCATTTCTGGTTACTTATCAATGGCGAAGATTTATTCGTTAGGCGTTAGTATGATCCAAAGACCAATAGTATTAGCACTAGGTATTAGGGCCCATAGTGTTATTCAGGCCTTTTACCGCCATTTAAAGGCGGGTCTCTGGGTTAGTAAAGCTTTTAATCTTTAGCGTAAGGATGTTATAAGCTTATCTAAGCAGTAAATATACCCTTTCGACCTTCTTAATACTTTAATAGACCTTTAAAAATACTTATTTACACTGGATACCATTATTTTGGTATCTTCCTGAAACTTTGCCGCCGTAAAGTTGGTATCTGCATTGTAAACGAGGACGTTGGGTGGATTTAGGTACGTGTCAATCCACAATATACTTAGCGTTTCTCACGTATCTTTAACTAAACAAGACTTCAAAAACTTAGCCTCGTAAAAAGAGGTTACAGAGTTAACGACGTAAAAAACAGACTTGTCATTTAAGTAAAATATATTAATAAAGATCTTATAAACAAAGTCCTGATTATCTTTTAATATAAATTTCAATTTTCGATGGACTTTGATATATATTTGGCAATAATATTAAAGTTTTTCGATGGATTTTAAGGTGGAGTATTCTATATCTTTATTTTTTACAGACTTTAAGATTTTGTATAACCTATTAACGGTTAGGTAGCTAAATTGTTAGTATAATTCGCGTATCTCCGGTTTCGTTAGGTTTAATACTACCGATTTAAGGCTTTTAAGATATAATTATAGGTATCTTTACTTAAAAGCAAAGGAAAACTTTTAGCTGTTTTTAACCAGTTCGTCGGCATTAACGTTAACGTTAACACCTAGTCCCTTTATATCTTTTAAATAAAGAAGAAAAAGGGTAAAGAACTTATGAATATAAAACGTAATCAAGTTAATAATAATTTATATTATCGTTATTTCCAGTAATAATAGTTTCTTGACTGGTTCTAAGTCAACTTTAACTTTACTAGTATCGTAACGATTAATCTTAATAGCCGTAGTAATTTTCCTCCGTAGTACTACATATTGTAAATAGCCTCTTATTAAGCAACTTATTAACCCTATATCTGACATAATGCTTTAAAACGTATGGTCCGCGTAATGATTGTGAAGGTTAAAGGTTTATGAGGGGTTAGAAGTTTGGTTAAGGCAAAAGTAAGGGTTTTTACTGCCCAAACGGTATAGGAAGGCATAGTCGGCTAATTAATAAGCTACGTTAGGAATTTTGTATTTATGCTATTTAATTTATTTTAAGTTATCGTTACCGTTAATTGGTTTATCGCCTTTAAAGTTTGTGATTTAGTTTTAGTGGTCTTATTTCAAAGTTGTGGGGTATCAGATATAATATATTATCTTTTCATTATTTCCCTCAGCCAAGTGATGGCGAATTAAATAATAATACGATTTACCATAAATTTAACATCTTTTACCACTATTACGACAATAGTTTTTTTTATTAATAAGTTTGCTTTAATCTTAACCTTATTAACGCTAACGTGGTTATTACTTTCAGTCGAGGGTCGGTAAGCCAGAGTTTAGACGTTAAGGGCTCACATAACTATACTTTTGATTAATGTAATTAACCACTGTAATATCTTCTTTTTTTAAGTTAAGAAAGTGGCTAGCTTAGGGGTAAATACTAAGTGAATTTGTTATACGTGTTATTATAGTTATAAACGAGAAGCGAAATTAGTTGAAAAGGTCTTTACAAGTAGCATTCAGGAGTTATACAGCGTATTAGAACTCGCTAACACTAATAAGGGCTACTCGTACCTGCTTGCGAGGAATAACTTTGCTAGCGTAGGCTTTCTCTATTACTTAATGGTACAATATTAACTTTTTAAGTATCTGGTTTAGTATATTTATTGGTCTTTCCTCCTCTTTCTTCTTTGCTATTATCGTAGTCCACTTTGTAGTAGCCCAATTTATATAGTATTAGGTAAGGTAAACGTCTCATTCGAAATAGATTTTTATACCATCATAAAATTTACGCAAGGTGGTTGCCAAAGTTAGGAAAGTTAGGTAGTAATCACTGGTGTAGCTTGTAAGGGTTCCAGGAAATAGTGAGTGAAAATCAAAAGAAGAAACCTCCATCCACTAACAAATATTTAAAAAAGGTATTATTTTCGCGTTAAGGAGATTGTAAGGCTTCCCGTTATACTTCTTTATATCTTTTCAAAATTTGGAGAAATCCGTGAAAAGTTTATAATTAATATTGACTATTTTGACAGGTTTTAGAAATAGGTTGCGATATTCATCCCAATCTTTATTAATGTTTCTTATTAATTCAAATTTTGGAGCCTTTAAAGTACGGTATTACAATTAATTACCAGTTGCCTAGCCCGAAGGGTAAAGTCTTGTAATAAGACCTGTAGTAGGCTTACTCGTATAGGCAAATATGCCATGGAAAGGCTTTTAGAAAGCTTGGCGATTGAATAACTGGTGGTCAATAAGGGCTTAAAGGTTCTAAGAGACTTGACGATCTTACTTAATTAACTGGTGTAAAGCGCTGATGTCAATTACTCTAGCGACATTGGTAGCTGCTACTTTATGCACCCTAATACCGCTAAAGGCGTACTCCACGCTTTTATGTAGAGGGGCCAAACTGCTGAAATAGTCAACAAGTTCCTTATCGTCAGCGCGTAAAGGAGCTTAACTTAATTAGAAGTAAAAGAAAGGTCCCCTAAATTGCATATAAGTGCTTTGAGGTTTTTTAATTCCTTTTCCCTTGGGATGTAAGTCTTAAGAACATTTCTTAAACTAAGCTAAATCGAAAAGGGCTTATACCAACTTTATAGCACCCTATACTTATACGTAAATCCCTCATTATTTAAATTCCGACTTAAACCTCGACTTAATCCTTTTTTAGATTTACTTCCACATATTAATAATCCAATCTTCAAAAAAGTTACAATGTATGCGAAATATACGGCCAGGATTTTTACCGTTATTTTATTTAACGATAGAGTAACCGACGAAATTAGTTAAATACTTTTCTGTCGAGTCTTTATCAATATCTTATATTTAAAAATCTTCATCAAAATGCTTATTAAAGACAGTTCCGAAGGCTTTGATTTTATTTTTTTAACGGGATCGGTAATAGTTTCCAAGTGAGTGTTAGCGGTAGCCATTTCGAGGTTTTCATTTTTATAAAACTTGGTAGGCGTAAAGGGCGTATAAGACAAATAACTTGGCGATTTTGGCGTAGAGACTTGATGTTTTGGCGTAAAGTCGTATAATAACTTGGAAACTTGGCGTTAAATCACGTAACGTGGCTTTTTCAATACGACTTAACGTTTTTTGGTTTTTTTGCTTGAAGAAACAATCTTAACGATTAAATTCGCTTAGGGGAAGGAGAATGAAATAAAGTAATGGTAAAGGTATTTAGTATAAAGAGTAAGGTTAAAGGCCGTTTGTTATTTGACTGTAAGACTTAGTTGTTTTTACAGTAATAATATCCGCAGTAATACTAATTTATCCGTTTTCCAACTTGTATAACTTTAAAATCTTAATAGTTAATCTCAACTTTTTTTTTTAAAAAAAAAAGGCTTCGTAAGAGTTTCTTGGTGCTTTTAAATCACAATACCATCGCTTATTTCTAGATCACCGTTATAGACTGACGTAACCCAAAAGTCTTCTCTGTTTACCTACCGTTATAAACTAGCGTAGTACTAATAAACGCCCTTCTTAAGAATATTTCTTCTACCCTAACCGCCCTTGTGGCCGTAGAGAATAACTGGAAAGTATTTTTTTTTTATCTAGCCGATCTAGATTTAACCTAATAAACACTGATTAATATGACATTGCAACGTTGTCGATTAAATTAGTCGAAATAACAGTAATATTATGTAGTCAAATATTAGAAGTATTGTTTTATATTTGGCAGACCACTAGCCGGTCCTCGCAGTAATTAGTATGGCAAATTACTTGGCCCATGCCTTAGTGTGAAGTGGGCGTATACTGAACTTTATTTTCAGCTAATACAGTAGACCTGCATATAATAATACACTAAACTTGCAGTCAGTATAGTCAACTTTACTGTAATTAAATTTGATCTACTGCACTGCAAATACTATTATTCCAACAGGTTTAGTTATGAAATCGTAATAATATATATTTAAAGAGCGAGTTAGAGGATAATGTACCATCTACAGTTACGATAACATTTCATGCCCGACTTGCATTAAGATCGCTGACTTCGGTAATGCTAAGCGGTTACCTTATTTTTTGGATCGGATACCTTAATGGAGTTATAAAACTATGGTGTAATAAATAACCAGTTATATGCGATTCGACTATTAACAGTTACTGAGGGAATGAAACGTTTTCTAGTTGAGACCTGATACTCAGTATAAATTACGGATTGTAATATCGACCTAAAGAGTACGTTTTATTACTGCGGCCTTTTATAATTACCGAATTAGATACCTTTAACGACGAAGATTTTATATTAAAATTACAACTCATTTATTATAGGATATCCACGTAAAAAAAAATTGTTTCGGGGTTTTTAAATGAGATTACCATTGAAATGGGATACTTATTAATATTCGACACTCATATTGAATATATATATAGTATAAGGGTACGAAACTTCGTCGTACTTTATAATAAAGAATATTCTAACCATTTTTCATCCTAAATAATTATTAGTCTTATATTTTAATCGACTTTATAGTAAACTTGCTGGTTATCGATAATACCTTACGATATTTGTTAATTTTTATAAACCTGTTTTCCGAATTCGTTTGATTTGAGGTAACATAATTTATAACCATCAAGGCGTATATAAAATGGTTTCGAACTATATATTAACTATTTTATAAAATTACCGTATTTATTATTAGTAATTGCTACTCAGATTAGGTAAACGCCTTTTAAGAAATATTTTATATTTTAGTAAAAGTTAAATATTTCATCCACGGTATACCACCTCTAAATGAACGACGATATCGAATAGGCAATTCGAGATACTTAGAAACATTTACAGACTATCGTCGACTTCACGTAGTTGAACTAGATATTGTATCTTATAATTTTTCAATATATATTAAATAAGTGGAAGTCGATAGTTACCGGGTGTAATATGAATTGGATAATCAATAAATACGAAATATCTTTCATTCTTAAGGTAAACAGAAATATAAAGTCGATAATTAGTCTAGTGGGATAAGCCTTTACGTTTTTGGTATGACTATATAATGGTATATAATTAGCTTAAATAACTATAATATTAGTTTGATAACAAATAGAAAAAGTTGTAAACTATAGATAATGCCCAGAAGAATGATATGAAGTATATGATTAGGTTTAACTTCATTTACGTAATATGAAAACCAACCGCATAAATAAAACATCCGACTAGTTTTACAATGAATACTATATAATAAAAGTTTCGAATCCGTTAAATATCGTTTCAAATATTTCTGATAAATACATTATATTTCACGTAAATTTGGTTGAAAGCGTAGTTATGGACCCTTTTCATTCGTAGGTTTTATTTGACATCTGTTCAGGCCTGGGTTTGGTCGCGGATAACACAAGAGATTATATAAAAAGAATTTAAAGTTGAGGATATTTTAATTATAAAAATAGGAAAGGTTAGTATACATTATAAATTAAATAAATAAAAATAATGTCAAAGATTTGAGCAGAAATTATTGAAAATTATAAATATATTATAGTTTTAAATAAATTCAAGTCAAAATAGAAGGACATATAGTTCTATAACAGATCGGAGTTTTAACGCTAGTGTCGAATACTTTTTACAAAACTTATATCGTATACATCGATTTTACCTTAAAATATATTAATAGTGATAAGAGGAGAAAATACATTATTATTATATTATAATACAATATATAGGGCCAGATATATAATACCCAACTTTTTCGAATCATTATTTGACTTTAAGGTGATTTTGACCAAAAACCTATTAAACTTTACCTATAAAACATTATTATCGTTTTTCTAATTCTTGAAGCTAAAGTATCAACGGCGTTAAAGCCTTTACTGTAATTAGCTCCAGGATTTGAGAGACGTTAAAGAAGGCAGATAACACAAGACTAGATGGGTTTTAGGCGACGTCGATAATGGCGGATAATGTAAAGCGGGACGGGCGTTGAGAGATGCCAATAAGAGTAAATAACATGGGGTAGGGCGGGGAACACGGTTTTCCAGGCGGAACCACAAAAACTATAACACATTAGTTTGCGTTTGAGCTACACGCTCAACGTAGGCACAGTTATTAGCACGTTTCTGGTTAACTTGGTCGGCACATTTTTATATAGATTTAGCAAATGGGATACAAACAAATAAAAAGCTTTTACGTTTAGGTTCTAAATATCGTTCGCTACATTTTATGGGCTATAGTTAGCCAATATTAGTTATAAGGGATATAGCTTGCATAGAAATATTATTTTAGCCGTTTTAAGCAGAGTTATGGGAGGGCTTACGGCAGGTACTAGCAGAGATTAGGGAAAAGATATTACGAGCTAGGGTTGAGTGAACGGACGGCGTATGTTTACGGATAACGTAAAATAGGGACATGTACGTTTTGGGTGATAACTAAACGGGGAGGAAAATGGGGTGGAAATGTATAGTTTGGAGTGTTGTAGTTTATATAGCCGGAATGGTTGAAACTCCTTATTTATAGGAGATATCATAACGGTAATCAAATTGGTTAATTAATACTAAAAAATGAAGAATGAGAACGGATTAATAATCTGAGAAGTTACCTGAATATTTACGAATAGGTGATAAAATATAAACGTTGTTTGAGAAAGCTACAATAAATTAACGTAATAAAACGTTGAAGTTGTGAAAGGTTATTAATCAAAACATTTCCTAAACGTATTATAAAACAAATGAATATGTACTTAAGTTTTTTATAAAATCAATTTTTATGTTTACCTTATGATATATCTTACGATAAGCGTAGTATCCTTAGATACAGTAAATACGAACGTAAACTATAGGTACTTTTAAATTGAGTAGGCGATTTATATAAAATATATAGGGTTATTTTATTTATAGAGGATGAGTAAAACTTCATTCACACTATTATCAAATACGAAAAGGTTTTCTATAATGTGAAGAGGTAATACGATACGGTTTACGAGAGGGGCATGAATATATCAAGGGATGATATACATTACGAGGAGGTAAGTTATTATTATTAAAAATGTTAACGGTTATATAAACCGGACTAAAACTATTAAAACATCGGCTATATTGAAGAAAGAAGACTATTAATAAAATAATAGCCCTTGAAGAATATAGTTTATAAGGAAGATAAAAAAGGAAGATTTATACTTGAGTTAAGGTAAAATAATTTGATGGAAATAGGTAAAGGAAGGCGAATTAACGAAGGAAAAAGAGAAAAGAGGAAGGGGTTACGAGTTACTATAAAGGCTATTTTTATATACTTAAGTAGCCCGGGATCGGTAAGATTTATAGATTATGTAGCGCGTTATAGGACATAGTTATAGTTAAACTATAACATTATACGGCCTGTATCTGGTTCGCATCCAGTTTGTATCTTATAAGAATACGATCCATACTTGTTTTTCAGCCGACAGGAAGCTATGGTTTTAGTGGTTTTTTTAATAAAGAGGCGGACATGGTATAAATCTAGGCTATTAACTATTAAGGTTATAAGTAACGTGACTATAAACGAAACGGTATATGCAATACCTAGCTCAGGCGCGGTCCGAGCGTAGTTCACGAACGTTACGTACGAGGGTATGTAATGGACTATACACGGACCATGCACATAAGTTCTACACGATGGATCTCTGCAGATTTCTCTAGTCTTTCTTAGTATATTAATAGTTAACACTATTTGGTACTTACTTGTTATACTATCGTAGGTTGAATTATAACATAAATCGTATTCAAATCTATTACATTCCGTAATAGCCTAACGAACTTACTAGCGTAATACAGCTTCTCTAATACCTATATTATCCATTATTCGTTGGTAAAATATTAGCTTATTAAATATTTGATTGAATTTTTTTTTTCAACCTTTTTTTGTATTTGAATATATGCGACTACTTAATGATGTTTCACTTTATGTGATATTGGATGAGATTATCTGTTTTCTTATAGTTACTTTTAAACCCATCATATATTACTCAAAATAACGCGTATTTTGTTAAACAATCAAGATAATAATATTCGATTGAACCCTTAAAGATACTGGAAAATAACGAGTAGAAATTTGATAGATGGATTATTATTTAACGAAAAATATTAAAAAATAGTCACAAATTAATATTTAAGATAGTATATGTCTTACCGTTATATATTTCCTTATTACTTTAAAAAAATTCAAAATTCGTAGTCGTTATATATTTTGTATCCATTATAGCGACATCTTAAAAAGGGAAGAGTATTTTATTAGTTTTATGGCTGTTGAGAATCTTTGTATGAAAGATATCAATATTAGTATTAGTAGGTAGAGTGATTACCTTTGACATAGTTTAAGGAGAGAAAGATAGTAGTAATATCTATTTTAAGTTTATGCATAAACCTATTTTTTTTCTTTGCAGTTGATATTATTATTGAATTTAATAAAATTAAAAGTGTTAGAGAAAGTGTTAGAGCACGTATTGAAGATTTTCACTCGCTTAATTATTATTTTATTGATTTTAGAGGGATTTGTAGTTGGGTTTTTGGTTATTGAACTAATAGAATTCAGGATTCACCACGTTTATATCTATTCAATTTTCATTGTTCATGTTGATAATAGAGTGTTAAAGTACTTAAAGGTGTGTTTTTAAAGAATATTTCTGGGCTTGGTTTTAAATAAAACTTTACGAAAGTATACTTGGATGTTATAAGATGTTATTATTAACGATACCTTTGCCCTTTTCCTCAAGTATTTATCAAATACCTTTATCCATAGCATATTCATACCGTACTTTTGCTAAATTGCTTCCCTTCCTTAGTTTTTCTAATAGGGATATCTCTTGATTACGTAAGTCAGCTTTTGGTTTTACTTTAACTTATTTCTCTATCTTTTTCTATATGTTCAAAGTTTAATCTTTCAAGAACTTGAAAAAAAATTCAAGAGCTTCGATACCGTAGTTTTAGCTGTTATATTTCAGGTTGAGAATAAATTAACCGATGTAATTGATTATATGTTTTAAAGTAAAGAACTCGCTACCCTTTGTAAACCATAAATCTTTATTAAAGTGTTTGGTGAATGTAGTTTTAAGGGTTTTAATTACTTCATTTTTGGCGGGATTAGTAACAAAATCTATTATAGAATTTTCAATAATAAATTCCATAACCACGCATGGAATCAACAATTTTGTAGTTTGTGGAAAGATCAATATAACAGGGGAAGTTATAGGTTGTTTGTTTACCATTAAAGTTGTTGTTCGTTATTAAAAGGGTTTTGGAACTTAGCGGTTTGAGATTTTCGATTTGAAACAGTGAAAATAATAACGACTGAATCATTTGCCAATTTGAGTGTGTTAACAACTTTAGTAGTAGCTTTTTGACTTGAACACTTAAAGATTTGATTATGTTATGACTTTTGGAGATCAATTTCAATGTTTGTTTCTCGAAATAAGGTTAATCAAGATATTTAAATAGTTTGACGATACCACAGTTGCTGTTAATTACCTGTCAATAACAGCATATTTGAAAGTTTCCTATTTAATACTTGTAAACAACGGTATAGTAATCGTGGTTATTCGCATAAATATTTTCTTTTCCTTATTTAATTACAAAACATAATAGAAAGGTGGTCTTTCCTTCTATCTGGATTATTTATACCTAACTTAATAAGTATTAATTAGTATTAGTAAGATTTTATTATTGCAACGTCATCAATTCAAATCATAGTCATAATAATGAATGTATTACATTAAAAAACTAGTGATATAATAACTTTTCAATTTAGTAAACTACTAGTCAGTCTATACATTGATTTGTATAGGTAATTGCTTGGTACGTACTGTAAATTAAATTTTTCACTTTCTATAATTGATTTGTAGTCAATACAGTGAACATACAACCAATACAGTTAACTTACAGGTAGTATAGTTAATTTGGCTTTACTGGAATTAACTGTTGTTTCAATAAAGTATCTATTGTTATTTTGGACTCTATTTTATATTCTAATATATGGGATTAATTAATCATATTTTAACCTATATAGTATTAACCAAGGTTTCTATCGAGTTTGAAACAACCTTTGAAACTATTATAAATTTCGCGAAATGATACACAATTCGTTGGGTAACTAATTTGGTAATATTTAATCTAGCCAGTAAGTATATTAGTAAGCAATGTGTAGAAATTTATTAGTATAATTTATATTGAAAGAAAAATATTTAAGAAAAGTCGTAACCTAATACTTGAAAGATTATATAACTTACTATTATAGTTTTAGTTCTTGCCTCAAATCTTTTTTCAATTTGTAATCATTACATAATTTGTACGTACTGTATTTACATTTTTAGAGAGAAAATTGTTATACTAATAGTATGATTCCTTTAGGTTTTCGGATAAGACGTATTGATATTAGTGGGTAAGGTAACTATCCTTTGCAAAATTTATAGGGAAAAAGCTAGTGGTTGAACCTTTCATAAATTCGCGTGTGAAACTATTTTTTCCCTTTTGTTTAATCCTATATTACTATCAAATTTGTTTGAATTGAACATATTAGGCGACTTGTTCAGGATTTCTGTAATCTTGGTGATGTTTCTGCTGGTATTAAGAGGTTTTCTAATGCGGCTTTTGGTAATACTAGTTTTTTTTTTGGTAATATTGTTAAAGTTTTACCTTAGCAATTGATGAACTTAAGATTTAGTCCAATTTAAATGAATCGAGTTTTTTTTTTTATTATCCAAAGTAATAGCGCGTTCAGGTACTTATATAAGATGGTTTGAGAAATATATTTGGATTTAATTTGAAGCATTTTTTTGTGAATATGTATGGAGGCGTTGGGGAGCGTTGTCGTCAGCGATACTTTTACTTTTATTGTTAAATATCCATCATAGGTCTTCATTTGTAGCGTATTCATGAACTACTTTGGCTAGATTTACTTATTTTTCCAGTTTTCTTGGTTGTGTAATGACTTGTCTGTATAAATTAGTTTTCAGTTTTGCCTTAACTGATGTTTTGTTCCCATGTATTTGGGAACTAATACCAAAATATTTAGCTAAATCGTAAGAGGCTTTAATGTTATGGTTCTATTTATTAGAGGTTATATTAGAGATAAAATAATCCATATAATTGGTTGTGTTAGAATAATATTACATGCAGTGCAGTAGGTCAACTTTACTTACAGTAAAGTTAACTGTACTACAAGTTGAGTGTATTGCTTTGTGCGGACTTACCGCATTGGATGTAAGTCGAGTATAGTATGCTGCACTTCACTCTAGGGCACGGGCCAAGCAATTGGCCATACAAATTACAGTGCAGACCGGCTAGCAGTCTACCAAACATAGAAGAAGACATTCACTATCTGATTACTGCAATACTACTGTTACTTTGAAGATCAATCGAATCGACAACGTTGCAACTTCTAAGACCTATTAACATTGATTGATGCTTGCCTAATAAGTTAAGCACAGATAAGCTAAGAAGAAGAAAAAACTACTTTCCTGTTACAGTTTACGGCTACGGTAGTTAGGGTAGAGGAAAGATTCTTGCGAAAAGCTTTTATTAGTATTATGTCAGTTTTACAACGGTAGGAAAACAGAGAAGACTTTTGAGCTATGTTAGTCTTACAACGGCAATTTGAAAGTAGGCGACGGTATCGTTATTTGAAAACACCAAGAAATCTTTATTAATACTTCTGAAAAACGTTAAAATTAATTGTTAGAAGTTTTAAAGTTCGGTAAATTGGCAAATAGCTAAGTTAATACTACTGCGGGTGTTACTACTGCAAAAGCGACTAATTTCCTACGCTAAATAACCATAAAAATAACTTTCGCCCTTTATTTATAATCTTTAACAACAAACGACCTTCAACCTTACCCTTTACATCAAATCTTTACCCTATTTTACTTTTTTCACTTTTTATGCCACGCTATTCGTTAAGTTCGATACTTTAAGCGGAAAATACTAAGTCGTACCAAAAAAGCCACATCGTGCAACTCCACACTAAATCGCTAAGTTTACACGCAACTTTACGTCGAAACACCAAGTTTTTACGCCTAAGATCACCAAGTCCCTTAACTTACACGCCTCACCAAGTCCTTCATTGTTATAAACCTTAAGATAACACCTACCCCAAAGATTCAAAAGGGAATTAACGCTTTTGGAACTGCCTTTACCAGGTTTTACAACGAAAACTTTTGGTCGTTAAATATCAACGAAAAAAAAACGGAAAAATACTTTACCAACTTCATCGGCTATTATATTGTTAAGTATAATAATATTAACGATCCTAACCACGTTTTTAGAAACTTTCGTAACCTTTTCGGCGATTAGATCATTAATATGTGGATTTTAGTTTAAAAAGAGATTAATTTAAGGGTTAAAGTAAAATCCAAACGATAAGAAGTTTATATATTATTAATAGGTATTACGAATTTGGTATAAAAACTTTTCGATTTATCCTAGCTTTAGAAACCCCTTTAAAAAGCACGCGTAAAGTAAAAGAAGATTAAAAAACCTTACCACCTTTATATGCGATTTAAGGGACCCCTAAAATACCCTTAATTAAGTTAAACCTCTTTATATGATAGTAATAAGAAACCTGTTGATTTGTTCGATGGTTTAGTACCATTACGTGATAGCGCGGAATACGTCTTTAGTGGTGGTAGGGCATATAAAGTAACGGCCATTAACGCGGCTAAAGGTATTAACGTTAGCGCTTTATATTAGTTAATTAAGAAAAACCGTTAGACATCCTAAAACCTTTAAGTACCTATCGCCTATTAGTAATTCGGTCGCCAAATCTGTTATGATCCAAAAACATCGGAGGGTCAGAAAACAGGCTAGTATAGGGCTAAGCCACTAAGAACCTGATGTCCAATACATCAGGTGGGGATATCTCTTATATCAGCAACCTTAGGGTTAGGGTTACGCACTAAGGATTATTGAGATCATTTTTCGATCCAACATGATCTAGTACTAAAGGCGTATGAAGGATTAAGGATATAAGGACACGGTCAGCACCACATAGATAGTATTTCTTTCATAGCTCTTCAGTTGTCAATCTAAGTCTTCAGTCTACCCTGAATAGCCTCATGGCTTCTGATCATAACTCGCACGAACACAGTCTTGATATTGCACCTTTTGTTACCTCTGCTACCTTACTACTAATATAAACACTCTGATACCTTCAATATACTCACGGGTATTTAGTGTAATCATTACAAAATCCTTTAAAGCCCTTAAAAACCTTCCCCCTTTAGATATACTTACGCGCGCGAACCCATTATAGGTTCTATTATAGAGCTTTACCCTCACCTTAAGCGATTGGTAATTAACTTTAATATCGTGTTTCGAAATACCTAAGGTTTAAACCTTCAAAAAAACACTACTTAAGACTGGAATAACTATCGCAACCTTTCTTTAAATCCTATTACAATGGTTAATATTAATTACAAACTTATAATAGATTTCATCAAGATTTGGGATAATACAGAGAAGTATAACAGGAAGCTTTGTAACCTCCTTGACACTAAGATAATGCCTTTCCTAAATATCTGTAAGTAAATAGAGGTTCTACCCTTTGGTTTTTACTTACTTTTTTTAGAAATCCTTATAGTTTACACCAAAGACTATTACTGAATTTTCCTAACAATCGTTACTACTTTTCGCGAGATTTGCAATAGTATAAATGACTACTTTAAATACGACGTTTACTTCGTGTAATAATATGTAGATTAGGCTATTACAAAGTAAATTATAATAATGGCAGAGAATAGAGAAAAGAAATTACTAATCAATGTTTTTAACCAAATGCTTAACAAGTTAGTGATATGCTAGAAAATAATAGGGAAAGCCTATGTTGGCGAAGCCACATTTTTCGAGCAGGTACGGGTAGTAGTCACGGGTATTAGTGAGTTTAAATACGCCTTATAATGTCCAGATGCCATTTACGAAGGGTTTTTTAGCCAGTTACGCTCCTCGCTTGTTATCGTGATAATACGTATACCAAACTCGCTCGATATATATTTTTAAGCCGGTAACTTCCTTAACGTAGATAAGGAAGTCCTTGCGGTGGTTAATTACGTCAACCGTAAGTAGGGGTGCTTATAACGCTTAAGGTCAAACTTATTAACCTTGGCCTTGGATTGGAGGCAGTACCTATATTAGCGCTAATAATATTTAGGCGGACCTGTCGACCGCAAGTACTATCGTTGTAATAGTGGTAAAAAATATTGAATTTGTGGTAAGACTAGTTATAGGTTAACTCAACACCTCCCCACCGAGCGTAACCATAGGAAAGTAGTGTATTACATCCAGTACTTTATTTCTTCGAAATAATATTACTTAGATTAAGTTGCGGACGTTAAAGAAGATAAGTCAAGTAATATCGCTAACGCTTTTAAACAGATTAAGTGGTACGAAAATGTTATTCCTGGTACGGAAGCCTAATAATTAGCCGACAATACCTTTCTATAATATTTAGGCGGTAAACACACTTATATTTACCCTAACTATACCCTTATTTCCTTATACACCTTTAAACTTTGCGATCGTTACGCGGATTACATTTTTCTAGGTATTATAATAGATACTAGGATGTAAATATACTTAATAGGAGGTTATTCATAGTATATGGCACTGCGAAGGGAAAGAACTACAGCTACTAAGATTAATTGTTATATTGTTAGCAAGGATAAAGTTAGATTTAGCCCAGGCGAATAACTATCTTTACTAAAGATATTGGTAGTTTAAACTATTTTAGGAGAGATTACGTTTTACATTTTTAAGTTACTTACCTCTTTTTTACTTTATTTCAAGGATATAAGGAATTTCAGCGTTGACGTCAACGTTAACATAAACGAGCTGGTTAAAAATAGCCGGAGGTTTTTACTCGCTTTTAAGTGGGTGCTTATGGTTTTATTTTTAAGACCCGAAAGTAATAGTGTTAAACCTGACGGAGCCGGAGATGCGTTAACTATACCAGCGTTTTAATTACCTAGCTATTAATAGGCTATATAAAGTTTTAAAATCCGTAAGGTATAACCATGTGGAAGACTTTGTTCTTGAAGCTATTAAAGGATTATGTTATTATTATTAAACGTATATTGAAACCCTTCGGAAATTCAAGTTTATATTAAAAGATAACAAGGATTTTAACTGTGAAATCTTTATTAATGTATTTTACTTAGATAATAATCATGTTTTTTACTTTGTTAACTTTATAAAAAAATTTTACGAAGCTAAATTTTTAAAGTTTTTTTTAGTAAAGGATACGTGGGAAACATTAAAGATACTATGGATTGACACGTACTTAGGTCCACCTAACGTCGTTATATACGATGCTGGTATCAACTTTATGATGGCAGAATTTTAAAAGAATGCCAAGATAATTGGGTATTTAGTGTAAATAGGTAAATATAAAAGCCTACTAAAGCATTAGGAAGGTTAAAAAGGTATACGCCCTACTTCGCTGAACGTATAATATCTTTACGTTGAAAATTAGTATCTTTATGGATCCGGAGGCACGCCTATAAATGGTAATAAAAGGTCTTAATAATATCGTAGGCCCTAATAGCTTAATATCAACGCCTTTAGTTTTTGGAGCGTACTTACAACTAACGAATAAATCTCTGCCTTCGATAAGTACTCAGAAATGTATTGCGACATATAGAAAAGCCTTAAGGAAACTGTAAAGGGAATTAACATGTTAGCAGATTAATAATACCCTTAACATTAGAAACAGACCCTTAACAATTAACGTATTTTCCTTGCTGTTGCAAAGTAAAGTCTTTGTGTAGCGGAATCTAGGCAAATAGAAAGGGTTATATAAGATATTAAGTATTACAAATTTCAAAGTATTTGTTAAAACTATTAACAGCTTTATACTTTTCGAACCACTTAGGTTAAGTCTTATATTAGTAGTATTGAAGATGAAGACCCTTAAGTCTTTTAAGTAAAGCGATCGAGCTAATACGAATCTCTTTTACCCGTTGTTTACAAGCTGATAGAACGCTGCCAGCGCAGGCGACCCCTAAAGAAGAAGGATAACATTAAAAAGGAGAAATACATACCGGACCGTATCTATAATATTACTTGAGTAAGTAGGAAAGGGAAGGATGATAAAGACTTGGTAATAAAGCTTAAGGTATAAGAGATTAGTAAGACTTTCGGCAAACCTTTTAAGGAAAGCGATATGATCGAAATCAACGGCTTATTAATTTGAGATGTTGTATAATTTATGCTGAAGATTAACTTTAACCTTTAAAACCCGAATGTTATGATCTTTAAGTCGAGGATTATTCACAAGGTTAAGGGTAAAACCACGGGGCGGCCGTACAAAAAGTTACGACTAATCGTTTAAGAATACGGCGATAAAGGCAAGGACTGGATCCTTATACAATCGCTAACGATTTGAAAGATGAGTTAACGTTTAGTAATTGCCTTAGTAACAAGTTTTCTAGCTAAAACTAAAGGTAAGTTTATACTTAATGGTTGTGGTATTACGTAAATATATACATAATCAATAACAGATTCGTAAAAGATGATATTATTAAAACTATTGCAGGAGCTACGTGTTATTTACCCTTCGAGAATGGTAATGCGGTGTATTAAACTACTATACAGGCTGGTTAGGGCAAGTGTTCACTGGTTCCTAATTTACCAGTCGTACTTTAAATCCCGTCTAGTGATAAAGTCTTTAATATATAATCCGTATTTGCTGGTAACGTAAGAAAAGGACTTTAACATGGTAAGCATATAAATTAACGATACCTTTTTAGTCGGAATGGTTGGCTTTATAACATTGAAATAACAAGTGATCAAGGACTTTCAGTTTTAAAATTATAAGCCGGTGACGATGTTAACGGAAAATAACTACTTTAATTTTAATAAATCGTCAATCCGTATACTTGGTATTAATGCCGGTTAAGCTTTCGCTAAAAAGTTTAGAGGGCTATTTTTGCTACAATCGGCAAGATTAATAAGGTTAAGGCTTAATGATACTTGGAATAACATATACGAGGTAGCTACATTACCATTTTATATTAACCAGAAGCCTTTTACAATTTATCTATTATGGTATAAGTATAAATACCAACGGATAAAGACTTTAATCTACTAAATAAAAGGCTGGAGTAATAGATGCGGAACCCAGACCGCGGAATTAATATGGTGTTAATCGACTTTTTAAAAGTCAGGCTAATAATTTTTACGAACGGATTATTTGTAAATAATACCAACTTGCCTTTATAAATTAACTTTTTAATAACTTTCGTTAATGAAGATAAATAGGAAGACTAATTTAGTTCTATCAGAAACCTAATTTACTAAACCTATGTCAAATGTAAAAAGATTATACGAAGTGTATTAGTTTCGAAGGTTTACGGAATAATAGCAGTCTTTAATATAGGTATGCCACTGTGGAAGACCCTTAATCATATTACTAAGTAGCTGCGGATTCCTTCTATTCTGGTGTTAATTTATATCTACTTAAAGAGCCTCTTCGAACGCCTTTTAAAGCTCGGAACCACCAGTGAAAAGCGCTTGATAATCGATGTAATGGCACTCCATAAAGCCTACGAAGGGAGGGAAATTGAGGAGTTCTGATAGATCGATGGCAAAGACAACTCTATTAACGTTATGACGAAAGTATCGCTAAATAAAGCCTTGAAAAGGTTTGTAGACGGCAATGGGCTAATTATACATATCGAATGATATATGGAAAGACCGTTCGAAAGGCTACGTAACAATAGACAGGGATATACTGATAGATTGGAAAACTGTCAAGGGATTAATAATGGTAATCTGTTTAAGTGATATAGTTAAAGTTAAGATTTGCAAAGATCTATGGCGTAAAAACTTTTTGTAAGAGTTAATAAACTCGGACTTCGGAGCAACGGAATAATTAAGGTCAAATAGGGTTAATTTGCATGCAATTAGATGCAATATAGTATGGAAGTCAATTGGAATTAATAGGGGGTACGAGGCCGCTGTTTAGCATTAACCGGAAAAGATTGGTTAACTACACTAGCGTACGCGCGTACAAACTAAAAAGCTGCTAGTATTGGAATAATATTACATATGTGCAATAGGACAACTTTACTTACATTAAAGTTGACTGTACTGCAAGTTGAGTGTATTACTTTGTACGGACTTATTGTATTGAGTGTAAGTCAAGTGCAGTATGCTATACTTCACTCTAGGGCATGAGCTAAGCAATTGGCCATACAAATTATAGTACAGACCGGCTAGCGGTCTGCCAAACCTAGAAGAAGATATTCACCATCTAACTACTGCAATACTACTGTTACTTCGAAGACTAATCGAATCGACAACGTTGTAACGTCTAAGGTCTACCAACAAATTGAGTGTTTTACGATAAAGGTTTCATAAATTTTTATTTATTATAAATCGCTAAAATGTTTAGCGAATGTAAATCCGGAGTTTTTGATTGATTTTTATTCCAAAGAAATCGGTAACAATATTGAATTTGGCGTTTTTAGTAGCTATTTTGAGGTTTGAAATTGAATTATATGCTTAATTAACGATTTTATGGCTGAGGGAAGGATTAATATAAGAAGTATAGTAAAAGATATAAGCTTAGTTTTTTCTAAATTAAGTTATTGTAGGTTTGGTTGTTTGCTATTTTTTGTTTTGATTTAGCGGTTTTTAGTAGCGATTTGGCCGTTTGTTAACCTTAGGGGTTTTGATATGTTGGTGATCACTTTTTGAGTTAAAGATTTTTTAGAACTTTTGGTGGTTAATTTTAACATTTGAGTCTCAAAATATACTTAATAAAAATATCTTTCTTATTCAACAACATTTTTGTTATTCATTCACTACTGCAAATAATTAATATAATTCACAAGTTATCCCTACTTACTACTACAAACAACAGTATTACATATAAGGGTATTCTACTAAAATATATTCTTTAACTTATGTAATTGCAAAACATAACCGGAAAATAGCTTCTTCTTTTATCTAGCTTATCAATACTGATCCTAATAAGGACTAGTCAGTATTGGTAAGCCGTTATCGTTGCAACGTAATCGATTCGAATTATAATCGAAGTAACTAATATATTGCATTGAAAGTGGTAATATATTACTTCTATATTTAGTCAACTGCTCACTGTTCTATACACTAATGTATATAAGCGATTGCTTAACCTATACCTCACATTGAATTAAGCATATAACTTATAGTCAATACATTTAACTTGCACTTAGTATAGTTAACTTATAGTCAATAGAGTTAACTTTATTGTATTGGAATTAACTAATGTTTCATCATTAGTACTTAATAAAAACTTGGTTTTTGGCATAAATTCCCATATAAATTAAATACTGAAGACGATGAAACTTTTTGACATAATGACAAAAAACGGTAAAAAAAAAAAAGGTTTGTAGGTGGTAGTTCATAAATGCGTAGAAGTGGAAGTTGGATTTTTTTTATAATAGGAGTAACATTAATTAAAGTTATAGGAATATATTTTGTTACAGTATCTAAACGTATTTAATCTAATTTATCTGTGCCATTCTCATCTTTACCTGTGCCCACAGCCGTTTTAACATCAATAAGAAATATTTAAAATCCTGAAACTGGGGTTTACTGGTTATATATGTATGAGGATTGCAGCAGTTGTGCTCAGTGCTGCAGTTGGCTCCGACTTATATCTGATCCAGTGCATCCCGGACCACTCTGACCGGGCTGGCTTGGATCCACACTGTCACAAACGATTGCACAGCTTCCCACAATTTTGATGCAATCTGCCATCACCCGCCCGAGCACGGCCGGTAAGGGCCGGATGCCGGAAGGGCGGTGGAGACTGTGTACATAGGTAGTAGTAGGATGGGCTATTGGCGGGGTGCCGTTGTCGGTTTGTTGTGCTAAAAGCCAAAAGGGGCTTAAGAGTATCTGAGCATCGTCTCGCGAGAGTTCTCCGAGTTCACGGCCGGTGTCATGCGGGCTAGAAAAACGGTCCTAGTTTTGAACTTCTTCTGTCTCCGATCCTGTGTCTCTGGCCCCTCCCACCGCAGCTTTTCGCCTTGCCTCGTCACCATCACAAGGATCACGAGGAGCATCGACAGTATCGGCAACGAAGCGAAGGCATATGTAGTATACATACTACCTCGTGCAATCTGTACAAGCTGCAGCTGATCTCGGATCCAACATCCTTAAGCAGAAGCCTGCCAGCCTGGAGCCTGCCCTTGCATACGGCGATACGGAGGATCGGTGCTGCAGTGCAATCAAGATCGTTGGTTCATGGCCTGCTGTGGCCCGTGATCCCATCCGCTCGCTCCACACACGCCACCACTCGCAACCAGGACGTGCTGGCGTGACGACTTAGGTTCAACAGGCTCAACAGGCTCGACGTCGCATCTGCGGGCGCCGAGTCAGACCACCACAAGAAACCTTTCGTACCAACAGCCTCGTCGCACAGTCTCCCCCCCAAACAAACCCAGGCAACGGCGAGCTGCGGTTGGGACAAGGACGACGGATGCTGATGAGCCATCCGCCTGCACATGACTCTCACCAAACCTTCCTCGTCATGGCAAAGGGCCCGAGCGCCGCAGATTGGCCTTGTACCAGTACTGCATACCACCTATGTCTCTGTTTTCAACCATGTCTCCGGATGCGGGAATTATCCGGAATCATCCCGTGCAGATAAACCTGCCTTCTGCCTTATTTTACTACTCTTGTGTACATCGTATAGGCCAACTGGCCGGTGCAAGGTTACATATGCATTTCGTTCATTGAAAGGTCGCTTCGAGTTCGTGGAAGAAATCCAATAATTCTCGTACGAGTTTGTTCAACACAAGCGTTTTGCTTCAGCACATGAGTCGTGTACCTACTATGGTCTTGTGGTAGATAAAGTGCCCTGGTCAAGTAGTCCCCACTGCGAAGGGTCTGCTACGCTAACCAAATTAGGG
>JASMMZ010000010.1:4070341-4111484 GCA_038502455.1 Anisogramma anomala | reverse complement strand
AAAAAAAAACATTGAAAAAGCCACAGGAAGCCAATCTTAGATTTCTTATTTACTGAACCCTCCCTCAAAAATGAAGAGCGTTATCTATCGCCGTTGTTGCTCCCTAAGTCAAGAGGGTTTATTGAATTGTAACATCATCGTAACTAGTTACGTGACTAGCTAGCAAACCAATTCATGTGAAAAGAAAAGAAAACCACGTGACGTTGGCTAGCTAAAAGGAAAAAAACCACGCAATACATGCGAAATGTTAATTAAGAAAATAATTGTGTTGATAATACCCAAATTAGTTAGGCGGGTGCACGGATACCAAATGTACATGACAGGGGGTACGTTATTTCAGCCCATTCCATGGTACGTTGTAACATACCGACAACGTAGGGAGCCTATACACAGCGACTTTCCTGAATAATCGGCTTCTTCAATCCTGCAGAGAAACAGGATTCTCAACCAAATTTTCATCGGAAACAACTCCATGGATACATTCAACTCGAAGTATTGATAATCAGAAAATCAAACAATCGGTTCGATACTATTGTTTTAGTTGATGGCTGGAACTTCAATGTGAGTGCAATGGCAATAAAGTTCAATTTGTACAGGGATTCCAAATTTGTTATTCCCAAGGTACGGACGGGTGACCTGATGGTGGGGGTTCTTCTGTACATCGGCCCCGGCCCCGGCCCCGGCCCCAGTCTTTTCCTTCACCCACCAAGCAAGGTAACGCCCCACATAACAGGCTATGTACCAGTACTATGTATTAGTAACATGTACTAGTACCATGTACTAGTACTATGTACTGGTCCTATGTACATGTACAGATCACCCAGAACGTCCGCTAGCATTGATTCGGAAATCCAGGCCTGCTGTTTCATCACCGCTCTGCTTTCCCATCTGGCGACGCCACTGCGAACTGCCCCTTTGACGCCGACGACTTACACAGCACAGTACAGACCTGACGGTAGTCATCTCTTCGAAGTCCGCCTTCGGCCATTCGGCCAGTTGCTTGCTTACCATTCCCATTACGATTACGGTTCCCATCACCATCACTTCATTACTTAACTTGACTGGACAAGTCGGCTGTTTCTGCACCGATCTACAAAGCTTCATTCATCCTGCTGCTGCAGCTGTTCGCCCTGGCGTTGTGGAACATCTCGCTCTCTCTTTACAAGCCTCCTCTCCCATATCATTGGACCGGGCCTGCCTCTTGGTCCTCCTTCGCACCCGCACCGCCCTTCACTATGCTGTAGCAGCGCTTGCCACTGGACCTTTTGCCTAATTTGCACACGCCGGATTCATCACGAGCCTGAGTCTGCATACATTACACAACATCCGCCTGCCTCTTTCCAAAACCGGCCCATTCTTATTCCTCCTCCCTCCCTCGCTATGTCGCGAGCACGCAGGTCGACCACCTGCGCAATCATGGAGGGCTACTTGACAGTCCCGCCGGATCGGGGAACCATCCTTGGCCGGGCACTCTGGAAGGTTTGTTATGTTCTCGGACCTACAGGCTCCGACGCCGCCGCCGTCATATATCTGACATGTGCCGAGTAGACTCGTTACGTGGTCATCGGAAGTGCTCAAGGAGAGGTTGATGATGTGAAGAGTCGGTCTAGCATTTCCTCTGACGGCATGACATACCTCTCGATATACAAGAATCCGGTATGCATCACGCGGAATGCACGGGTTTGTACTTGGTACAGTAGATACTGTACCTGTCTTGAAGGAGAACTGACACGTGGCTTTCGCAGGACGACTGGGAACCAGCACAGCAATACGCTGTCAGCAATATTACAAGCTGCCAAGTCCAGCAGGTTGCACACCGCAAGCAGGGACCCGTCTCACCAACACTTGTCATCACCATTACTCCTGAACCAGCCACAGAAAAGCTGCGCAAGAGGCGATCGAGCAGGGCCGCAACACTGGTCTCGAGCAGGGACAACGGCCCAACCACACTATGGTTCCGAACCGAGGGCGAGGCCTCCAAGCTGAACGCGTGGGCGCGAAGCATCCAACTAGCTTGCCAATCAACCTGGCCAGACAACTCCAACCTGCCCGTGAGTCCCATGTCACCAACGAGTCCCATGGCTCCTGCATCACCAGCCTTCCAGAATCCCTTCGTCGCCTTCGCGCCTGCGCCTCGCGATGTCCCCGAACTCTGCCTACACTCTACTAGGCCACCGAGCGCACCGGGTCCACCCAGGGCCTCCTTGCACCACAAGGCCTCCTCATCACTCCACACGCAACGCGGGCGGCCCTTGACGATATCCGACCCGCCCAGTCTGCGCTCAAGACGAAGCGACGTGTCTTCTCTGACCAGCTCCGTCGCCAACACCGCCACTACACAGCAGAGCTACGCCTCCATCATGCCCGCTGACTTGCCAACACCCACCGAGGCGGAAGGTGATCTCTTCGGGTGGACGTCAGCGCAAGGGCGGTCCTCGGGCTTGCTGTCCCCTATGACGCCCATCCGCGATAGTCGCGATAGTCTGTGCTCCTACGCGCCGCTGTCCCCGGCGGCGATCCTGGAGCCTGACACCTCCCCCCCCGCCCCACGCGAGACCATCTTGGACCGGGCCTTCCAGATGAAGTACATCCCCGGCTCGGACCTACCCATCCCGGGCGAAGAGAAGCTGAGCTCCCTGGCGCGGTTCGAGGCCTTGATGCAGCAGGTGGACAAGAAGTCTGAATTGAGGACGCGGTCCATGCGGCCAATGAGCCACAGAGAACATCTTGAGCTAAAGAGTGCGTGGGAGCTGGATGATTCAGATGAGGACAAGGACGACTCGGACTCGGACGACACCGAGGGCGAGTCCATAGCGAACCAAAACACCGACAGCATCCAGCCCAAGACCCCGTACAGCACCGCCGGGCCGCGTACCCCGCACCCGCAGACGCCCGCGCAGTCCCCGCGCAGCACCACCGGGCCGCGGACCCCGCTCGTCATGAACCCGGAAGCCCTCGCCGCGCTGCTCAGCGCCAGCAGCAGCTGCGTCAGCCACAGCGGCGCCTCGCCAGATCGGCCGCGACAGCTTGCGCAGCAAACGCACGGCGCGATGGGCAGCCTGGACACCGGCGAGCACCTGCCGCTCGAGGCCGCCGCCCGCTTACCGTCGGCGAACTGCGGTAGCAGCAGCGCCCTGTCGTCGTCGTTGAGCACCGAGGCGTCCATGCTGTGCGAGGAGACCAGCGGCCTGAACCCGGCGGCGGCGTACCGCACCAGCACGATCCTCGAGGGCCAGCAGCAGCAGCAGCGCCACTCGACGGCGAGCAGCATTAACGGCGGCGGCGGCGGCAAGCGGCTCAGCTTCACCGAGTTCACGCGGCGCCTGGGCAACACTAGCGGCCTACTGCTGGCGCAGCAGCAGAGCCAGAGCCCAAGCAGGGGTGCGACGCCCCTGATGGACGCGGCGGACTCGCAGGCCTCGTCGCAGCGGGCGTCGCTCTTGCCGCCGCGCGCGCCGCCGGGACCGATGCTGTCGTCGTCGAGGGGCGAAGACACAGACCGCAGCGAGCAGTGTAAGAGCTGGCGGAACAGCGTGGGCATGTTCGGCAACGAGGGCGGCTTTGTGTGAAGCGGTTCTAGATCTTCTGGAAAGCCAGCCTATCCACCCCTGAAGACTGCCTGCCACGCCATATTTGTCTGTACTGTTTATTTTGCTTCGAGTTGTCGGACTGCCCTTTGCTTTTTCTTGCCCCTCTTTTCGGAGATACCCACAGACTGCGTCTGAGTTGCTTCTTTGCTGCCGAACACCTAGCCACATCTGGCAACACCCACGTCCCCACCAAGCATGCATGCATATATACCACACCTCGCAAGCATGGCGTTCCTTACGACACACTCACAGCTACTGTGAGCTGCGTCTGCATCTTGATCATACACAGTCATCGATATATTGGTTGAAGGGTTTGTGGAAGAGGCTAGAGAAGACAGCGGTTGGCACTTTGCTTTTTAGGCTTGGGGAGGATGTGAAATGGGGAGATTTTGTGCTGTTACTTGTCTCTTGTTGTGATCTCGCAGCAAGAGGCACCGCGCTGCTGAAGAAGACGGCGCATAGCATACCGACCTACCAACCAAGCACTGGGTCCTTGTAATTTTGCATCCCTACGGAGTTCCATCAACACGAGGCTGGTTGGTGTTTCTATGCCCTAAGTAGTTACAGTCACAGGTAGCCCGTGCGCCTAGACATATCTGCCTGCCCATTGCCATCGCGACCCAGGCGCCTGGACAAAACCACACAACTCGGTCTGTGCCCACATGTCCTTGCTACGCTCATCCAAGTATCAAGCTTGCTGCTGGGGGTGAAAGAAATATTCAAAATGCATACTGAAGTACGAAACCTTGTAGACGCCCGTTGCGTACATTTATGACAATGTTTGCCCTCTCATGATTAGGTGGGGTACCTTACCACCGCAGGCAGGGCTTCGAAATCCCCGGTCCCACAGTTCTGGTCGGTCCATGCACCCCCACCGCTGCCCTCCCTACAAAAACAAAAGGGTCCGAGTGTTGGAATAGTACTACGTGCAGTGCAGTAGGTCAACTTTACTTACAGTAAAGTTGACTATACTGACTGCAAGTTGAGCGTATTGTTTGTAAGGACTGCATTAGGTGTAAGTCGAGTGCAGTACGCTGCACTCCACCCTAGGGCACGGGCCAAGCAATTGGCCATACAAATTACTGTGCAGACCGGCTAGCGGTCTGCCAAACCTAAAACGAGACAACCACCACTTGACCAATGTAATACGACTGTTACTTCGACCACGATTCGAATCGACAACGTTGTAACAATCTAAGGCCCTTCTAACACTGATCAGTACTTATTAGGTTAAGCACAGATTAGCTAAGTAGAAGAAAAAGCTACTTTCTGGTTACGCTTTACGTTAAACGACGGCTAAGGTAGAGGAAAGATTTTTGCGAAGGGCTTCTATTATTGCGTTAGTTTTTACGGCAGTAAGTAGGGAAGACTTTTAGGCTACGTAGGTTTTTACGGCAGCTTAAAGGTAACAACGGTATCGCTATCAAAAACACTAAAAAAATATTTACAGATCTTTTTCCAAGACGTTGAAATTAACTATTAGAAGTTTTAAAGTTCGGTAAGTTGGTAAACGACTAAGTTAGTATTACTACAGATTTTACTACTATAAAAACAACTAAGTTTTACGGTTAAAATAATAACAAACGACCTTCAACCTTACCTTTTATACTAAAATTTTGCCCTTACTTTACTCTTTTTACTTTCCTTATGCTAATTTAATAGTTAAGTTCACTGTTTTAGGCGAAAATACTAACAATCGCCAAGTTACGCCAAAAAAGCTACGCTACGCGAACTAAACCCAAATCGCCAAATTTCCACGCGATTTTACGCCAAAAATACTAAGTCTCTCGCCCTATACGTCCTATACATCTTATATAAGCTAAAACGTTAAGATGGTTAACTTTAACACGTACTTTAAAGCTATTATCAATCCTATTAGTAAAAACGCAATTAAGATCCTTGGTTACCTTTTCGCTAAGTATTACAACCACGACCTTTAGGGATACAACGTTGATAAAAACTTAATCGAAAAGTATTCAACTAACTTCATCGGCTGATTTATCTTAGAACATAATAGCAGTAAAGACTCTGACCGCACTTTTAGTAAGTATTGCGAGTTTTTCGACAACTAAACTATTAATATGTAAAAGGCAACTTAAAACAGTTTTAAATTCAAATGAAAGGTTAAACTTAAGCGCTAAGGAATATACATACCAAAAGAAAGTTCTACTAAGTTGCCGGAAACTCTTTTCGAATTTCCTTAATTTAAAAAATACTCTTAAATTCCACAACTTAATGGAAAAGATGTTAAAGAACCTTAAGGCCTCTATACGCGTTTTAGGGGATTACTCCTTTACCTTTAGTTAATTTAAACCTTTTTACGCGTTGTCTATAAAGAACCTATTAACCTGTCCATTAACACAATACCTTTATATAATAGCGTGAAATATATCCTTGGCGGGGGCAAAGCACACGAAACAATAACTGTTAACGCAGCAAGAGGTATTGACGTTAACGCCTTTTACCAGTTAATTAAATAGAATTGTTAAGCCTTTTAAAACCTTTAAGTAACTGTCGTCCCTTAGCACTTTAATTAATAGGCTCTTTAAAAATCTTCCTACAATAGGTTTATTTACATGCGAAACCTTATTATAGGTCCTACCGTAAGACTTTATTCCTCGGATTAAGCGACTAGCAATTACCTTTAATACTGTATCCTGGAAGATTTAAAACTTAAATTGTTAGGAAATACCAAAAAAAACTAGGATAACTATCGTAATCTGCCCCTAAAGCCTTTTAAAACAGTTAATATTAATGATAAACTTTTTACGAACTTCGCTAAGATTTAAAACGATATAAAAAAAGTATAACAAAAAACCTGATAATCTCTTTGTCACAAAGATAATACCCTTTTTAAACATTTGTAAGTAAATGGGGGTTCCCCTTTTAGGTTTTTACTTACTATTTTCTGAAATCCTCACAGAACATATTAGAGAATATTACATAACCTTTCTAACTCGAGCTATTACGTTTCGTAAAATCTACGATAGTATAAAAGGCTATTTCGAATACGACGTTTACTTCGCCTAATATTATATAGACTAGGCTACTACGCGATAGACTACAATAGCAAAAAAAGAGGAGGAAATATCAATAAATGGTTTTAATTAGATATTTAATAAACTAATATTATGCCAATAAGTAATATAGAAAGCTTATGTTAGTAAAGCTACACTTCTTGAACAGATACAAGTAATAGTTATGGGTGTTAGCGAGTTTAAATACGCTCTATAACGTTTAATTGCTACTTATAAAGCCTTTTTTAACTAATTAAATTCTTTTGTGTATATTACTATATACCTCTACACCTAATATACATAGGCTAAGTAGCAGCACACTATATTATAAGGTGCACTCCTATAGTGTGCACGATAACATATCACGCTGTAGGCTGCACTCTTGCAAGGTATAAAGTTCGTTATATGTAGCGCGGTCTAAAACGTGTATTCTAGAGTATATGGCAAAGAGGCCACTACCCGAATGAAAGATTTATAACCTTTCATTCGTAGAATGCACTCTCTGAAATGCTTCTTCCGAACCTATTATCTATCTTTACTACAATACCAATCTTACGATTACTTTTCATTTATATTCACGTAAATCGAGATCTTACCGAAAATTTCACTTATTATTGTAATAGCGCGTATACTAAACTCGTTTAGTATATACTCTTAAGCCGGCAACTTTTTTAAGGTAGATATAAAAAAACACACGGTAGTTAACTATATCGACTATAAGTATGGTTACAGGCACCCTTAACGTTTAAGGTTTAGTTAATCGACTACAAACTAAAGGTAGCAAATATACTAACGCTAATAAAGCAAAAATTTAGTTGGATCTATTAATTATAAGCACTATCATTATAATAATGGTAAGAGATATTGGATTTGTGGTAAGTTTAGCTATTGGTTAACTCGACACTCCTCTGTTAAGCAAAACAATAAAAAGATAAAATATTATATATAATACTTTATTACTTTAAAATAAAATTATTGAAATTAAATCTTAGACTTCGAAGGAAACGAGCCAATTAACGACGATAATACCCCTAAACAAATCAAGTGGTATAAAAATACTACTCGTAACGCAGCCTAGTAATAAGCTAACTACGATTTTCTATACTGTTTAGGCAGTAAAGACCCTTGACTTTACTCTAATCAAGCTCCTAACCCTATATATAGCTTTAATCTTCGCGATCATTACGAGGACTATATGTTTTAAAGTATAATACTAAATATAGGGGTAGTAATATATTTAATAAAAGGCTCTTCGAAATATATAACACTACGAAAGAAAAGTACTATAGCTACTAAAAATGATTTTTACGATATTAATAAGGCTAAAATTGACTTTAGATCGAATATGTGGATATTACTATATACCTCTACGGTTAGAATACATAGGTCAAGTACCAGTACACTTTATTGCAAGGTACGCTCCTGCAAAGTACACGATAATTTATTACGTTACAGGCTGCACTTTTACAAAGCGCAAAGTGCATTATACGTGGAGCAGTCTGGAAGGGGTATTTCAAAGCGTATGGCAAAAGGGCCACTGCCCGAATAAAAGGTTTATAACCTCTTATCTGTAGCGTGTACTCTCTGAAATACTTCTTTTCGATCTATTTATCTTTTACTATAATACCAATTTTTCTGATTACTTTTCGTTTACATTTACGTAAATAAAAAACCTTATCGACACTAATTAATAGCTGACCAAATAGACTACAAAAAGCTAAAAAAAAAAAAAAAAAAAGATAAACCGAAGTTAAACACCTATAACGGAATGTTATAACGGTCCTAACTGATTATATTTTATCATTACACCTTACAAGAACCATATGAAAGTGTAAAATTACATAGAAACACCGTTAAAACCCAAAACGTATTAAAACTATAAGATCTAAAGTAACTTTAAAAAGAACTACTTTAATACTATATTATTAATTAGTTGGTACCCTATTTACCAAAAGCCACGTTAAGTTAACCGTCGACTTATTTTGGCGCTTTAAACGTACTCTAGTACTTTTCAAATAGCGTCATATTACATATTAGGCTATGTAATCCAAGACTATTAAGTTTATAAACCCTTCGTTAGAATCTACCCAATTTAAATACAGTATTCAAATCGCTTACAAAACCTAAAAGCGGTTACAAATACAATATTTACACCGTTCGCGAAACTAAAAGTCGATTACGAATACAACACCTAAACCGTTTATAACCACCAGGAGTGGCTATAACACGATAATCTAGACCGCTTACTAAATAAGAACCAAAACCTATATACCGGTTCACACAACATACCTCTCCACACCTACATTTTTTTTTACGTTTGCCCTATCCGTCTATCCACTCCCGCCCTATACCATATATTCTAATTTTAGTACTTACGACGTTCAAGTTTTTTTCCCTTAGCCTTTTGATTAATATGATGCTAGTTAACATTAACAAAACTAATTTGGAATGTTTAATTAACCTGTAGTTATAATTCTTTTACGTATTATTTTAAATTCTATTTATACTAGTAAACATGAATAATTTTACTTTCACTGTTTTATTTACTTTATTTACTTCATATTTACTGTTTGTAAAACGAATTACTTCAAACTTTAAAATCTTAATGTACTCAAATATAGTTATGACGTAAAACTACCAATTTGTACCACTCTAAACATTACAGCTACACATAGACTACTTACCCTAAGTATACGATAGCTTCATCAATGACGAATATTGCAAAGGCTAACGAATATATAAAGTACTTTAGTACACACACGTCGTTTTGTAGCAATATTTTAAAACATTTGAACCTTAACTTGTGGGATAATAAAATCGAGGTACTACTAGAGGATTAAACCCTTATACAGCAAATGCGTATATTATTAATATAATATTTAACTATTGTAACGGCTAAATTAAAGGATAAAATTTATTCAACGATTTTAAAAAGAACTTTACGAATTGGATACCAGATATATAATGTATAGTCGATAATACAATTTGAAAAATATTGCGAAAATAACTACGAAACAAAGGTATTAATACGACCAGTGGAAATAATAACCGTATTATAAAAGCCTTGTCAGTAACAGCCTACCTTATATAAATTTCAAAGTAAATATATAATAAAGTGATAAAAGTGAAATTTATAGAAGGATACTAGTTAAAAAAACGTTAGGAACACTTATTTAAAATAATGGACCAAAAACGAAAAAAACCTTCGCAAATGAAGATAAGGTGTTTAACAAGTTTGAAAGCCCCCCGCAAAGCGGAAGGAAAGCTAGAGTAATCTATGGAAAAATAGGAAACACTGTAACGATTATCTATAACGAAGGTAAAATACAAACCCTCTCCGAAAAGTAATTTTAAATAAGGACAAAAATAAAACTATACCCCGGATACCGTAAACAATTAACTTAGCTACGAAAGGAGCGCTCGAATAGCGAAAACGCCTCGTTTTAAAAATTAATAAGCGGTATAAAACGTTAATACGTACCTTATAAACTAATGTTTACCAACTACAACCTCTATCGTAATCTCCTATCGCACCGTTTTCCTATTAACGAAAGCAACTTTATAAAGCTTACCAACTTCACTAGGCTTTGGAATAAGGACAATAATTATAACGGTGAATTATAAGATGTACTCGATAATAAGATACGTGTTATATTTAATATGTATAAAAGACTAAATATCTAACTATCTTAATTTCACGTTATTTTACATAGTATATTATTTGGGTAAGCTAAAAAGTGGTATATATACCACCTTACGTAGGTATATACATTTACAAAACTTTATAGACGCCTGAAATCACACTTATATATAGAAATTAACTACGAATTTTACGATAGGAACTAAATTGATATAACTTGAAAATTGTTGAAAAATGAACGTAAAAACGCTTAAAAAACTTATGAAAGATATTTATAGATTTGTTAATTACATTTCGAAATTTTTAGGCTATATTTAAACCGGAATATAAAGGTAATAAATTATTTTATCCAAATAATAATAATAATGTGCCGTAAAAACCCAGATTTCGACTTTACATTATTTCAACCGGAAAAAAAGTTCAAAACCTTTTTTATAAGTTTCAAAACATCTCTTAAAAACTTTATACACCGATAAGAGATCCTCGTATTAATATTTGTAACCAATAAAACGAAAGGTGAAAGCCAAATTACTAAAGCAAACCTCATCAAAATAATTTACCATGTTTTGAATTGAAGGTTTAAATCGTATTTCAAGTAACATAAACACCCTAAGTATAGCTATTGGAAAATTCAAAATTAGGGAGGGAGCCCTAGGAATAAAAGGTAAGCCAGTTATAATTAAGATAAATTTTATGGCTAGGGACGAAACGTATCACGACTATAATAATACCTATGGAAAAGTATAAAAAGTTCCCTAGGTTTGTAAAAACGTTATATCATATACGGTAAAATCGGCTAATAGTTTACTAACTACTTAGTTTATAAGCAAATTCGGATTAAACGATAATTTTAAGCTGATTATATATTTAAGGACCGGATAAAAGCCAATTTTACCGTATATGTAACCGAGTACAAAAACTTAAATAATAAGCTTAACGCCTACTTTTATAAATACACCTTAGAAAAAGAGACTTTAAAAGTAATAGTACTTACTTGATAACTTAAAACGACGAAACCACCTAACGTATTTTGATAAGCCTATAAAACTCTTTTTTATTATATATTAAATGCTTAGATTATATAGATAATATACTTAATATTTACATGACGTTATAATTCACGTTTTTAAACAAATACGACAACCGCTCTTAGGGTATTTTACCTGATACCGGTGTAGTCGAAATCTTAATAACCGGAAAACAATAATTCGACGCACTAGTAACAAATTTTTTAAAGTTTTAGTTGAATCGAATAGGAAAATACCGAAAAGTACTATTTAATAAAGGTAAAAAGTTGTTACTTAAAACGGTTATTGTAAATACACAATTTGAATCGGTAAAGTTTTACGTGATAAACTTTAAAATACTACTTTTACTTTTATTAACTAATATAAATAAGCTCGAAGTTAAGGTCCGAAATAAGACTAATCAGCTTATCCGCACCTCGGATATTGTATCCGTACCGTTCCAGCTTAAATTCGGCTACTTCTGGTTTTTTCTCTAAATACATACAATTAAAGTTGTTTACTTAATATAACCGGTACTTTACGCCGTCAACGCGACAACATTATTCTAGGCTGCCAAGTTTATACGAAACGTTTCCATTATAAATTATTAGGATGCTTTGGTTAACTGCTAGTTAAACGTTTATTCAGGGCCTCTAGATTAGATTACGTACGACGTTGACACGGCTTTCGATTTTACAGAGTGGCGTACCAAAGTTAGGATCACCGGTAATGAATACAAATAAATACTAGTAAAAGCACTATAAGGTATTAAAAAGTGTAAACGATACTATAAAACACTTAAAAGGGCGTATCCGATATTGTTTAAAAAACCAAAGGGTACTAGTTTTAAGGAATATATCTTTTAAATAACGGTTAACGTCGATAATAGTAATTTCAACACAAATAGGCTTATCCTTACACTTTTCATTTTTGGTACTTACCTAAATATCGATATAGAATTTGTATTATGACCAACTATTGTGTAGAAAAAGAATGTTATAACGAAGGCTATGGTAACGTCACTTTTTTTACGGGCTAAAAACAACGTGTTTAAAGTGTTAAACATAAGGAATAACCCACGTAAAACTAGCTTTTTGGACTTATTATTGCAATTTAAGGTTTTGGATTGGAAAAATAAAGACGGATGTATTATCCTTTAAAATATTAACTGGTTTAAAGGCTATAATATACTTATTAATTTACTAAACGATATGAGTTCGTTTCACTAAATGATAATATAAAAGTACAGGAGAAAAATGGATAGAAGCGGCTAAAAGCCGTAATTCGACTGAAATTACCGACGGGACACCCATTAAAACAACGAATTCAACCCGTTTTTAATTCTAGCTTACTCCCTGAATTACTCTTCCGATCCGTTTACACTAGACAAAAACGAACCATTTATATTAACCCTATTAATAACTCATCGCTAAAGCTGTTCTTTTAATTCGAAGACAAAAAACGCGCCAGAACTTTTACAGAAAGTTCCTCAATCACTTGAAAGTAAATCATAAACCGCTAGTTTAGCCTAAAGCTCCGTTACGACAGTATCATTACTACTTTCAATATCTCGTTCGAATGATTTATCCAAATAAAAAAATTGCCTTAATTGATTAAGGTACATTTCGCTTTAAACGGGTTAACCTAACGATTCACAACGTCCATATAATTTTTTCCCATTCGCTTCGTTTACGAAGTAAAGTATAAGAGTAGAAAATTTTACGAAAAGACTCGCCTAATTGTGAAAGGTTATGACGATGATAGTAAAAAGAATATTATAACCTAATCACCTATATTATAACTGGTTGGTTAAAGTTTGATTTTTACGTTTATAGTCTCTTTTAGTACGTCTTATAACATATATGTTAAATTTCGTAATATTACGTAGATATATATATAATTTGAAAACCAACATAAACAACGTATTTATGCTAATATACCTATAGATTTTGAAAACATTACTTATCTAAAATGATCTTACGTATTATAAAACCGTTTTACGACTTGGTTAAAATTGGTATTTACTAATATAACACCTATTAAAGGTATTATAAAAAACGGCTTAGGATAATTAATTCAACTTTCTACCTATACCTATTAATATTAACGGCCCGTTTTAAAGGATTTATACTAACGGGTACATAAACGGACGATATACTAACGCTGTATAATGCGTCGTTTTTCGTATTAAAAAAGAGGAAACTTTTAAAGGCCAACCTAAAAACAAAACCCAAGACCTACCTAATAAAAGACTATATAATCCACTTTAATAACTTAACTATTATTTTCCGGAACAGCGTTTTGCGCCTTATATAAAAATGATAATTAGATAAAATTTTCTTTAAAGTTTTAAATAGCGTAAAACAGACCGAAAAATACAAATATTAACACATACGAGGCGTTTAGGTTGCCTCAGTAACCCAATTAAAAGCGACATTAAGCCTTTGAGTCACCGCGCAATATTAAACCGCCCCGTTAGATAATATATATAAGGCATTGAATAAATGCCTTATATAAAAAATATATAAATTAAAACGCGGTTTCAATTTTGTATCGCTGGATATATATATTATAAAGTTACTTATTTTTATTAACAGCTCCTTTATTATTAATAACGACTACAATTCGTAAATGGATTTTATTATAATTTTCGGTAATAAAATAACAGTCCGAAACAACTTTATGTTCCGTAAAAATATTGTTCATTAGAGCTTTACTAAGTATAAAAGGGTTATGAAAAGCGTTTAGTTTCGGAAATTTATAATATGGTTAGAGATATCGATTCGGGTATTACTATAGTAATAACGGTCCGGATAATTATTCTAAACCTTAGTTTACGCCCTATCCCTCTCATTATGTATACTAACTCCTTTTCGCTTTATAAATGTTTGGTTAAACTGGATACTATAAACGAAAAACATTTAATGATCGATATTGTTGGTAGGCCTGTCTATAGATGTAGGCCTTTTATTGCAACGTAGTCATTCGAATTACTATAGTCGAAGTAACTGGTGCTGCATGGTTGAAAGTCTTAGTTGTAAGTTCTAAGTTTGGCAGACCACTAATCGGTCTGCACACTAATTTGTATGGTCAAATTCTTTGGCCTGTGCCCCACTTTGAAGTGAGCACCTACTGCACTGCACTTGCAGTATAGTACCACAACCAGCAGTCAATACAATCAAATTTACTGTAAGTAAAGTTAACTGACTTCACTGCAATTGACCTGCTAAAAATAGCAGCCAATATTATTTCAACACTGGTAACTTTTTGTTTTGTACCTGCGTACGCCAATATACCCTGCCACCAATTAGTGGAAACCTCTAAAATCCCTTCTCAATCCACAAGCCAATAATAAACCAGACCCCTGTCAATTCCGATCAATCCGTACTAAAATCAACCTCAATTACGGCCCGTTGTGGACCTTTTGCTTTACCCCATCAAGACCTTCATTCTTCAAATCCCGTGCACAGATCTTTCGCTATAAACTTGCGCAAATCAGGTACGCCACCACTTACGTACCTTTTACTAGTAATTTAAACTACTGCCATTGCCACCTTTATTATCGCTACTATTACCATCACTACTATTTCTCTGGCGGTCTTCTAGTTTACTAGGGAAACCCTATTCCTTTACGCCACGTACCAGGCGGTCCACGTATTTCTTAATTTTTATAGTTAGTGTATTGCTATCTACAAACCTTTCCAAAGCGCTATCAGGGGTAGACTTAGTTATGGCATCAATAAGATTATCTTTGCTATTGATCTACCAGAACTTATCGATTTTCCGGACTTTGTATACCTCCCTTATCACCGTCACGTCTATTATTAGGTGTTTTTTATTAGTTGTGCCTAATTTTAATAGATATTCGTAAAGGCTCCAAGAGTCTGTATATACTACCATAGGTATCGGTGGCAATTACAGCTATTTAGTAATAATCCTTAACATGCCATTAGTTACTATACCGATATTAAAGCTTCTTATTATACCATAAACTTCGCAAACAAATATACTCTGTATTAAGTGTTTAAACTTAACAGATATCCAGTATATAAGGTTTCCGGTAATCGTAAATTACCCTTGAGACTTATCCTTATTAAGGAATATTATTAGGAAGCCGATTTATGATATAAGGTTAGTATGATTGGCAAATAATCTGTTCGCAAAAATAATTAGCTTCGCCTTCATCAAATTTATAAAAACCATGTTAATTCCCCTTTTTATATAGTTTATTTACGACTAAACTTTTTTATTTTACTTGTTGAAGTCTTCGTCTTATGGGTATTATATTTATATTGTAATGGAAAGGTCGTATGATGCTTTCGGTTAACATAACGTGGCGATGTAAGCTACACGAGCCTTTTGCTTCAGATACCTTTGTAATCTTGCCTCGTTGATCTTATAAATAATAAGGCTTATAGCTTACCCCTTTTGGTATAGGCTAATGTAAATGCCATTTTTAACCCCAATACTGTGAACAAGAAATAAAGATTTATCAAAGTCAAGTTATATGCCTTCAGCTAACGTTTTAACTGGCTTATACTTCCAAAAGCCTAACTTTTCGATAACATACTATTACGCCGCCACAAATCCAATATCTCCAAGAAAAAGGGTATTGTCTATTTACATACCTACGATACCAAAGTCTTTGCTCTTTGTAATTAACAGGTACGGGTTAAAGGTTAAAGTCTTTATACCAAGCCTGTTTTTAAAGTACGTTTGGTACATTAGGAACCAGTATACGACTTCCTCGGCTAATTCGTATAAATATTTAATACAACACATTACCGTGCCGTTCGGAAACTTGTCCCTTAGTTCTTTTAGCAATTCTAGTAGTATAATCCATTGAAAATCGGTGGTAGATTACGTATACGCTAACGTAATATCCCGGTTATTAAATGTAAACTAATTTTTTACGTTAATAATTAAATTGATGACAATAATAACGATTAAACGCTAATTAATTTTTTAAATTATAGGTGATTCAATGAAGATTAAGTCCTTACTTTTATTAATATATCTTTAAGCATTTAGCCGTAACTTTTTATATGGCTGGTCCGTAGTCTTAACCTTAATCTAGTCAACTATCCTCGACTTAAAGATAATAACATCTTAGTTTCGGTAAGGTCTCAAGCCTATAAGGTTCACGTAAACTAAGGTCTTTGAAGAGTAATCAAAATGATTGGTATTGTAGTATAAAAGATGATGATACAAGAAGGAGCATCCATAAGTGTACGCCACAGATGAGGGCTTATAAGCCCTCCACCCAGAGCGTATTACTCTGTAATACTTTTTCAAGACCGATCCACGTATTACTATTGGTCTAAAATAACTATTCCAGACCAATTTATATATAATGTACTTTGCATCTTGCTATAGTGCAGTCTACAGTATAACACATTACCGTACACCCTATAGGAGTGTACCTTATAATACAGTACACTGTTACTTGACCTATGTATACTATCTATAAGATAATATAGTAATATTCATATAGGTAATCTTTTTTTCCCTATATACTTTGTACCTATAGCCTATTAGTAATAATGTTTGTAATATTAATTATAATAAGTTTAAATTAACAGTTTAGTAGTAATAGTGTTATTGCCGTATCAATCGCAAAAGGTTTAAATTAGAAATTTTGGTTAATATTAGTAAAGTCTGACCGAGGTAGTAATTGTAATTCGAGTTTGGTTCGTATAGCCAAATAGGGGCGATATGGTTAGTGATAGCACTTTTCGTAGTTACTGATAGGGGTAACTATGCAGGGGTAATTGCGTAAGAGTAATTGCGTAGGGGTGTTTACATAGGGGTAATTACTTAATTACGTATTAGATTAGTATAAAAAATGTATTGCTATCGATTTAGATAAAACTTTTTTCCTTTTTTTAAGAAAAATGTGTAATTTAAACCGATGTAAGTCTTTACCCTAACTCAATCTTTATTTTCCATAATTAAACAAACCGCTTTACTAGGTAGGTTTTTAGCTAACTGTTATGACCCAAGCACGTTAGCGGGTCAGGAAATAGGCCAGCATGCAGCTGAGCTACCGAAAGCCTGAAGTTCAATACATTAGGTAGAGAACATCTCTTTGTCAGCACCAGACTAGGAAATCTTCCAGGGTTAGGGTTATCTAGATCATAAGTGCTCACTGAGCTTCAGTGAGCACCGGTGAGCCTTAGTACTGAAGATGGTATGAAGGCCATAAGATATAAGGACACGGTCAGCACCACATAAATAGTATTTCCTTTATAGCTCTTCAGTTGTCAATCTAAGTATTCAGTCTACACACCTGAATAGCCTAACGGCTAGTGATCATTCTACAGCATGAACAAACATCTTCTTGATATTGCACCTTTATTACCTTTGCTATCTTACTGCTAACATAAATCCCCTGACACCTTCTATTTACTCACGGGTATTTAGTGTAATCATTATACCAACACCCATATACTAACCTATTTTTTAAATAGATGCCGCGTAAAATTAAGACGGTAAGGCACCATTTAATGAAAGAGTGTCGGCGCGTCACCGCCGCCGTAGCCGCCGCAGCCGCCACCCCCAATACTACTTTTACCAGCAGTAACAGCCCACTCTTATCGGGTACAATCTCTTCTATTGCTGTCATGCTGCCCTACCCCACCACTTCGCTCACCGCCATACCGTCAAGTTTCACCGCCGTCACACCGCCTAACCCTGCCACCACCTCCGCTCCCTTTCCCGCCGCCGCTACGCCCCCTTCCCCCCCCTTTCCCTCCTCCTTTCCCAACTCCTAAGGGGAGGAGTAAAGGGCCCCCAAGGTTATAAAACTTACCCTCTCTCTACGAATAAAAACCCTATTACTCGTAAGAGCCCTTTTACACTATAAGTATAACTTGGCGTAATTACGTTAAGGTACGTATATTTTAAGTTTATTCGTATATAGACTTTTAACCTTCCTTTATAGATAAGTAATACGAATCGGATTTCCTTCGATACTTCGAGTTTTGTATTATCAAGGTACGTCGTAAAATCTTTTTAACACGTTAAATATTAAAACGGCGTACTTGAGTTCGTAACCTTAAACCGCTAATGGATACGTTTTATGTGTCGTGTATCGCATCCATAACCGAAGGTAAATTTATTGGCGATTATCATGAAAACGGGGGCCACTCGACTTGTTACTACCTTTACAAAAGAATTAATAACTAATAGGCCCCTGTTCCAGTAATATAAAGGTCGTAAGCCAAAGTTATATTACGCGCCCGCCGGCTTTTTAATAAATTTCAACCGAATTTCAAAAACTTCTTTTAATGGAAAAACATCGTTCGGAAGGATCCAAAAAATAAATCTTCGTAAGTAATTAAAATAGGCCAATGTTAATTAATAATAAGCGTTAACCGGCGGACCAGAAAAACGGCAGCTGCCATTGTTGCCTAGAAATGGGGCTTATGTATATACTACGTAGGCGAGTTCGACGATATTATTATATGTCGTCGCGAGGAGGATAATCCCTCCCCTATAACTTTACCCAAAGGTATAACTAATAAGGTACAGGGTTACATTTTTGCTAGCGTTAATGATATCGTTGGAAGTGATAGAGTTGGCGTTATTATAAAGGGGGAGAGCGAAAGGGAGGACGGTAGAGATGTGACGACGTCGTCTTCTCCTTTTAGTAGTAGATATATACCCCCGGGCCGGACCGGAGTACTCGGCTACAGTGTAGTACGTTACATAGTAATTTTATAGTTTTTTTTACAAAATAATTGTTTAAAGTGATAAACGTAACCTAGAATACAAAATAAAAGAGTTAATATGCTAGAATCGGTGTGATGTCGTTGATATAATTAAAGGTTAAAATCAGTTTCAGCGTAAATAGAAAAACAAAAGAGAAAATAATAGGAAATTCTGTCGAATAGAAACGTATAAAACAAACAATTTTGAAATCTCGGGAGCGGTATAAAATAGTAATATTAAATAAATGTAAAATCGGTGATCGGAGCAAATGGTTAGGCCAAATAAAGGGGAAATTTTCGGATCGGTATAAATGGCATAATATGAGCCGATCTCAATTAGCGATAAAAGTGGTTTAATAGATTACTAGGGTCGTATAACATTTTTAATAACCTTAATAAATAGTATACTTATTAATATAAGTGTTTTTAAGGTTTCGTTCGGCATAACCTTAGTTATTGTATTTATTAGATTGGATTTTCCGTTGATTCACCTTATTTCCTAGATTTTACAGCATTTATATAACTCGCTTAAATCTATAATATTAAGTATCAAACGTTTTTCGTTTATGGTATCCAATTTAACTAGTTACTTATAAAGTAAAAAAAAAATGTGTGCAATAAAAAAAAAAGTAAGTTAAGGTTAAAAATAATTATCCGGACCATTATTATTATAATAATACCTAAATCGAAGTCTTTGATTATGTTATAGATTTCGGAAGTTAGGAAGTTTCGCGTAACCATTTTGCATTTGGTAAAGCTTTAGTAAATAATATTTTCTTAGAACATAAAGCCATTTCGGATCGGTGTTTCGTTGTCGAAAACTAGAACAAATCCAATTTATAAACTATAGTCGTTATAATTAGCGAACCAGCCTTTAGTAAAAACAAATAGTTTTACAGTACGTATATTTAGTGATATAAATTGCAAGTCTCGTTTTAAATTATATATTTTATATGAAAAACGTTTATTAAACGCCTTAAATATACCATCCGTCGGGTCAGTTTAGTACTACGTGGCGATAAAGAGGTTTAATATCGCTTTTGATTATATTATAAAGGCAATCCAAGCACCGAATGTACGTTAGCACTTGTATTCATCGACTCGTTTCGCGTTATTTAAAACAACAAGGGTAAATTTTTTTAGTTACCCCTTCTGCGTAAGGTTTCAAATGATGTTCCGAAAGGTAATATTAGCGTTATTAAAATAGATTACGTGGTTTTCCGTTAGGTACGTTTTGGGCCTACTTTTAAACCGGTTTTCAGGAGTTTCCTCTTTTTAAAAGCAGAAAAAGAGGTATTATATAACGTTAGTATATCGTCCATTTGTATGCCCATTAGTATAAAACCTTTAGAATGGGTTATCGATATTAATAAATATGGTCGAAGGTAAAGTTGGTTATTCCAAGACATTCCTTATAGTGCTTTTGGTAGGTTTAGTATTAATAAACACTAATTTCGGTCAAGTCGTAAAGTGGTTTTAAAACACGTAAAATCGTTTTAAGCGGGTGATATTACTTGAGGTTTTCAGGTATGTTGATGTAAATTCGTCGTTTAAGTCGCTCTTTAAATTAGGTATATACCTACATTATATCTCGAAGCTCAATATATAGGTTATATGATACTTTAAGGAATGCCGCGAATATAAGGATTAGGTAATAGCTAGCTTATTGTAACGTGAGTAATTAGGTTATAATATCCCTTTTGCTTTTATCGTTATATTCTTCAACGATTAAATGAGTTTTTTTAGTAAGTTTTTCCGGTTTTATTATTAACTTCGTAAATAAGGCGGGTTAGAAAGATTTTATAAACGCTGTAAACGGCTTAGTCGAAATGTTTAAAACGAAATACGTCTTGATCGATTAGGGATAAAATTTCCGTTTAGGTAAATTATACGAATAGGGTACCTAAAGTGGTAATTATAACTTCGCGACGAAGCTTTAGATTAAGCTTGCGGTTTGATGTTTCCCTTTATATAATAAAAAAGGAACTAGTAAAGTTTTTAGTGCGTTTTTTAGTTTTCGAGCCGAGGAGGCGCCCTCGGCGTCGAGGTTTTTCCAAGGTTAGTATAAATAGATCGTTTTTATTTGGCGTAATCTGACTGGATTCGCGTTTTAGGGGTAAGGTTAAAGTTAGGTTTAATTTAAATTCGTAGTTTTAAATAATGTTTTATCAGTGGTTTTATTTATTTTACGATTCTGAATCTTTATTTTTTACTTTTATTTTATATTCGCGTACTATTATCCAGCGAAACGAACTTGTCCCATTTGTTAAATTGACAAATACATCGTGTTATTTAAACCCGTTGATTTTCCAAGGGATAATTTGTTTATCTTTCGTTTTTTAAATCAAAATTTCAAATTAAAATAGTAAATTTAAAATTCTAGTTTTATGTAGGCTATTCCTTATAACTAACGTTTTAGATATATCGTTTTTTACTTGTAATAAGCGTAGTACCGTTATAGACTTGGCTATAGTATCAGCCCTTTATATTGTGGATATTAATGAGGTATAATTTGTGTAAATCCTTGGGTAGGTGCTAAAGATAAAGAGCGTATAAATAAGTTTACTTAGGCTAAAAGTGTTGTTAACAGCATTAACCGCTATTTAGAAGATAGAGTACTTAAAGTTAATACCTTTTAATTTCTTTGATAATATTGTATACGTTTTTTTCAATTGTCCGTAATATAGTTTACACTTTTTAATACCCTATAAGGCTTTTGCTGAAATTTGTTTACATTCGTTGCCGGCTATCCAAGTTTTTATACGCCACTAGGAAAAATCAAAAGCCGTACCAGTATCGTAAGTAATTGAATTTAAAGGCTCAAAGTAAACGTTTAACTAATAGTTAACTAAAACGTCCTAATAGTTTAAAGTAAAAGCGTTTCGGATAAATTTAATACCCTAAAATAATATTACTATATCGATGGCATTAAGGATCCGTTGGTTATTTAAATATATAATATTAATAATTACTTAGTAACTAAAGTCCATATCATTTTAAAGGCGGAATTTAAACTGTCATAGGTCTTATAAGTGGAGCTGGTATTTATAACAGAACTTTTCGATAGCCTTAAGTGTATTTTTCCTTATATTCGTATAGCCTACGGCGTGAAGTAAACGTAAAAAACGTTTTGTAATGAGGTATCCGAATTGTTGGTGTAAAGTCCGTAATTTTAGCTAAGTTAAGTAAATAGTCTTAATTATACGTATTTCTGGTAAAAACTATAAGTAGCCGAATTTAAACTAAAGAGGTACAGATACATTATCTAAGGCACGGATAAGTTGATTGGTCGTATTCTGGACCTTAATTCCGAACTTATTTATATTGACCAATAAAAATAGAAATAACGTTTTAAAATGTATTACGTAAAACTTAATCGGTCCGAAACATATATTTACAACGACAGTTTCGAGCAACGTCGCTTCATCTTTATTAAACAGAACCTTTCTGTGTTTTCCTATTCGGTTTAACCGAAACTTCGGAAATTTCTCCGTAATTACGTCGAATTGTCGCTTTCCGGCCGTCGAAATTTCAGCTACGTTAATATCAGGTATAATGCCTTAAACCCTAATTTCGTATCTATTAAAAATGGTAAATTACGACGCTATATAAGCGTTAAACACTTCGTTTATATAATCCAGGCTTATAATATATATAAAAAGAGTATTTTATAAGTCAGTGAAAATACGTTAGGCGTTTTTATAGTCATAGGTTAATAAGTAGACATGATTTTATTCAAGGTCGTTTTCTTTAGATGTGGTTTTATAAGGATATACATTGAGTCCATTATGTATACCTTCTTATTCGGTTACATAAGTTGTAAAATTGGCTTTTATCCGATCTTTAAAATTACACTCGGCTTAAAATTGTTATTTAATCTAAATTTGTTCGTAAACGGGGTCCTTTGTAAATTAACAATCGACCTTTCCGTATACGATATACTGTTTTTAAAAACCTGTAAGGCTTTCTTATATTTTTCTGCAAATACTATTATAATTTTAATACGTTTCTTCTATTTCCAAACGATCGTCACTATTTTTTGTTGTCAAAGTTTTTTCTTTGGGAATTATACTTTAAACGCTTGTTTTGACTTGGGTAAACTTTAAATTTCAAGTTTAAAAAATATTAAATTATCTCGGTAAGGTTTATTTTAGTAATTTAAACTTCGCCTTTGGTTTTATTAGTTACAAATACTAATCCGAAGCTTGCCTATCGCCGTATAAAGGTTTCGAACGATATTTTGAGGCTTATATAAAAGGCTTTTAAATCATTTTTTGATTTGTAAAATGTAAGGTCGAAATCCGGATTTTCACGACAAGCTTTTATTACTATTTAAATAAACAGTTTATCACTTTTATATTTCAGTTCGAGGGTTTCCTGGTACTTTCATAACTTTGTTAATAGGGCGGTAAAAATTTCCTATAGGTTTTTATCGGCATTTTCCTACTAATCTTTTATAGATTCCCACGTTATATTAATTCAGTTTTTATGGTGCAGTTCGTAGTGAATTTCTGTATTAAAGTGGGATTTAAAGCGGTTGTAATAATTTGTAAATGTATCCATTTATATAAGGTGGTACATATACTACTTCTTAACTTGTTCGAAAAGTATACCGGGTAAAATAATGTGGGATTATCATAGTTTAATATATAGTCTCTTATATGTATTAAGCATAACGCGTATCTTATTGTTAAGTATGTCGTATGACTTGTCGTTATAGTTATTATCCCTATCCTGAAGCCTAGTAAAGTTAGTTAATTTCATAAGGTTGCTCTCATCTATGGAGAAGCGATGTAGTAAAAGGTTGCGATAAGGGTCGTAGCTTACAGTTATCGATCCGTAGGGTACGTATTAGCTCTCTATGCTGTTTGTTGGTTTTAGGATTAGGTTGGTTTTTATGTTCTAGCCGATCTTTCCATGATCGATCGGGTTGTTTCTGGTATTTCGGCCGCTTTCGCTTTAGCCGAGCAGGCTGTTTTTAGTATTCGGAAAGTGGTTTGGTATTCGGTTTTATTTTAAAGTGTGTGTTAACATAGGGTTGCATTATATTTATGTAGTAGATAAGAATTATGGTTGTTTTTCTTTTTCGGGGTTCTTATTCCTAGCTTAGAGTATAAATATATAATTAGGTTTTACACCTCATTCTCGTCGTTTTCATAATATTCTTTTTTATTCGTAAGGTAACACCCTTTCATCAATTTCGTTAGGTATAAATCTTTATCCTTTCAATCTAATACATCGACGAGTTGTATTATTTCGAATAGGGTTTTTACAAAACGGTTATTACTACCTTTTAGGGTATTAATACTTTTGATTTGTACTTGAATCCGTAAGGCTTGGGAAATGGTAGGATTTATTATTTGCCATAAATCTAAAGTCCAATTCGAAGAATTCTTATAAAAATTATCCAGTAAATCAGGTCCTTAGGCTTTCTCTTTCCAGTAGTGAAATATAACGGACAAAATGTATATGTTTGCCGTATATAGATCGAAATCCTTAATTGGCGAATCGATAGTGTTATTCTAAAAGTATAGGTTGATTTTATATATGATAATTTTCCTGATTTCTATGTTTTGACTAAGAGGCTAAAGTAAGTATTAACTTCCTTTGATAATATTGATTTTAAGGCTATAACTTTAGGTGTTTTATAGTGTTTTATATACGTATTTAATATATAAAAACGGTTAAAATTGGTAATTCTAAGCTGTGGTAAGACATCAGATATATTCGGATTCCAACATTGAGGGTAATACGTTTTATTAATGACAAATAAAAAGTAAATAAAGTAATTAAAGTTGTTGGAATAAGGTTTATAAATGTTTACTAGTGTAAATGAATTTTGAACAATAGGTAAATCGTAATTATAAACTAGTAAAACGTTTTAAATTAGTTTTATTAACATTTAATAACGGTACATTAATTAAGCGGTTAGGAAAATTCAAACGTTATAAAAACAAATTTAGAATACGTAAAGAGAATACGAAAAGGGAAATAAGGTAAAGGAAATATAAAGCGAATAAGGTAAATAAAAGGTGTAATTGTAAGGAGGTACGTTGTGTAATTCGATATTTAATAATCGGTTTGGATCGGTATGTCGTAAACGAATTTAGTAAAGTGTTTGGTTTAGTTACTTTATACATAATAGTTTTAGCTAAAACGATTGGTTCAGATAGGTGTGTCGTAACCGCTTTTAGGTTAAGGGAGCGGTTTGAATGTTGAAAATCGGATAGGTTTCAATAAAGGGTTCCGAAACTTGGTGGTTTTGGCCTAAGTTGCCTGATATGTGACAAAACGATTTCCAAAAAGTACCTAGATACGTTAAAACACCAAATAAAGGTTAATAATAAAGTAACGAGGATTTCAATAGATAAAACGCTAATAGGGGTTAATAATATCGTATTAAAGTTTTCCTTTTTAAATTACTTAGTTATTACAGTTTTTATACACGTCGACGTATAATTTTTGTAAAAACGAAGTGTTAAAATACAAATAATTAAGATTGTTATAACATCCTGCTCTAGGTATTTAACGTGTGTTTAACTTTTTTTTCTTAGGCTATTTGTAGTCGACCGAGTAAACTACCAATTAATATCTATAAGGTCTTAAACCTATAAGGTTTCCGTAACCTAAGGTTTTTGGAAAGAAATTCAAATAATTGGTATTATAATATAAATGATGATAATTTAAAAAGGAGTATTCAGAGGTGTACGCCATAGGTAAGGGCCTATAAGCCCTCTACCTAGATCGTATTACTTTGGAATACTTTTTCTTGACCGATTCACGCATTACCATCAGTCTGAAATAGCCATTTCAAACTAATCCATGCATGATGCACTTTGCGTCTTGCCAGAGTGCAGCCTGTAGCGTGTCACGTTACCATGCACCCTTCAGAAGTGCACCCTACAATACAGTACACTGCTGCTTGACCTATGTATACTATATATGGGGGTATATAGTAATATCTATAATTAGCTCTTAAATTACGTTGACGACATAAATTATATAACCCCCCGTAATAAAAGGCCGTAAATTTTCACTTAATTGTTTTTTTTTTAAAAAAGCTTACTCAATATGTCAATAATTCCTTCGAAACGTAGCTTAAGGGCAAGTTTTCCGTTAAACTTCTCCTTTCAAGATACCTACACCGTTGTATACTCCCTGTTGAGCCTATAGTCCCTATCGTCGTCCTCCTCCTTAATATTTATCCTCCTCTTAGGTAATCATCTATGCCGCCGGCGTTTTATTAGTTTATTAATAATTGGCTTCGAAAAGTTATATTAGCTAATTCGCTTAGCTTAGAAGTTATCGACATCAAGATATTTATCAAACTTAATTGTCTTAAGAGGTCTTCGGTACGCCTTAACCTATATAGTTCGGAAAGTCATAGGACCGTTAGCCAGGCCTACCAGGCTTGCTAAGCTTGCTAGCCTTGCCAGCCTTGCCAGGCTTACTGGCTCTATTACGCTTGTACTTCAGCCTTTTAAATTTGCTGGGCTTGCTGGGCCTTAGCCTCTCAATTTTATTGAGTTTGTGACGTCTGTTACGCTTATACCTTAGCTTTCTGAACTTAAAGGTCTTCGGCTTCGTCTCGAAGGGGGTTTTCTTTTTAAGGATCGAAAGTATCCTTGTTTTAAGGAACTTTAAGGTTTTCGGCTTAAGGAACTTGAAGGTTTTCGGCTTAAGAAACTTAAAAGTCTTCGGTTTAAAGAACTTGGAGGTCTTTGGCTTAAGGAACCTAATGGTTTTCGGCTTGAGAAAGGTCTTCGTTTTCGTCTTTAACAAGGTCTTTATTTTTATATTTAAAAGCTTAAGGGCAGTCTTTTCGTTAAGCTAGTTCGAAAAAAGTTTCCGCTAATCCCAATAAAGTCTTCTTAATAATATAAATACTACGGTGTGTAACCTCCTTCTTTAGCTTATCCTTAACCGCATACTGGATAGTTTTCCACATATGAGAAGTTTTGTGATTGAAAAACTCGCGAAAGTCTTGAAAAGCGCGGGTACCGCAACCGTATTCGTCACCGAGGTCTGCGTCGATGATATACTAGCTAACGTAATTAGTTTGGTGGGCTTTAGTTAAGGTCTTATTAACGTCCGTAATCCAGAGTTGCTAATTGTAGTAGTCGAAAAAAAACTAATCTGAGGGCTTTAACTTTCTTTATGTATTCCTAACTTGGAGTTATCTTAACAGTTCAGCTTATATAGAGTGTGCAAGGTAAGTAACTTAGTGATCTTTAGCGTAGGAAATTTGGTGTTTTTGGCATAAAGTCGCGTAGGAATTTGGCGACTTAACGACTTGATAACTTGATGTAAGGTTATGCAACGTGTTTTTTTTTTTGGCGTAACTTGGTGTTTTCGCCGAAAATAACGAACTTAACGATTAAATTGTTGTAGTAAGTAAAAAGAATGAAGTATAGGAAAAAGTTTAATGTAAAGGGTAAAGTTGAAGGTCGTTATTAGTGGTAAAGAAAGAATATTTTTTATTGTTTAACCGTGAAACTTAGTTGTTTTTCTGCAGTAGTAATACCAGCAGTAGTAATAACTTAGCCGTTTGCCAACTTGCCGTATTTTGAGACTTTTAGCGGTCAATCTCAACGCTCTTCTAAAAGGAGCAATAAAGATTTTTTGGTGTTTTCGATAGCAATACCGTCGCTACCCCTAAACTGCCGTGAAAACCGACGTAGCAATAGAGGCCCTTCGAAAGAATCTTTCCTCTACCCCAGCGGTTGTATAACGTAGAGCGTAACTGAAAAGTAGCTTCTTATTCTACTTAGCTTATCTGTGCTTAACCTAGCAGGCAAGCACTAATCAGTTTGCAAAAAGAAAAGAAAAACACTGATCAGTATTGGTAGGCCTTAGATGTTTCAACATTGTCGATTCGATTGGTTGAAGTGATAGGTGTATTGCAATGGTTAAATAGTGGATGTATTGTTCTAGGTTTGGCAGACCGCTAGCTGGTCTGCACTGTAATTTATATGGACAATTGATTGACCCATAACCTAGAGTGAAGTGCAGTGTATTGCACTTGACTTATACCCAATGCGGTAAGTCTCTACAAAGCAATACACTTGCAATACAGTCAATTTTACTGTAAATAAAGCTGACCTACTGCACTGAATGTAATATTATTCCAACATCATGTTTCTTAACTTGTAAAGCCTTTAATTTCCAATATAAGAATATCGTAATCCTTTCGTAAAAGGGCATGTATCCTTTCGACTTTGTTAATACCCTAATAAACTTTAATAAGAACCTGCTTATACCAAATCACTTTAACTTTACATTAGCTTAAAACTCTATCGTAATAAAGTTGGTGCCGGTATCATAAACTAATATATTTAGTAGGTTAAGGTACATGTTAATCTATAAAGTAAATAGTGCCTTTTATATTTCTTTTGCTGTAATGGTCTTAAATAACTTAACGTTATAAAAAGCCGTAATGAAGTCCACAACATATAATACTAGCTTATTATTTAGGTAAAATACATTTATGAAGATTTTTGAATTAAAGTCTCATTTTTTCTTTAACGTAAATTTAAACTTTAAGAGGACTTAAAAGTGTATTTGATAATAGTAATAAAGCTATTTCTCTGCTCTTAAAGCTGGCAAGTCTATATCTTCGTAGTAAACTACCTTCAAAATCTTATAAAGCTTATTAGTTACTGGATAATTAAACCTATAATATAATTAACAAAGTTTTGCCTCCGTTAGGTGTAATACCACTAACTTTGGCCCTTAAAGATGAAACCAGAGATGCCCCTACTTAAGGCTAAGTGAAAACCTTTTACCGGCCTTAACTTATATTAGTTTGTTCGTCTAAACATTAACGTTAACGCCGAGGTTTTCAATATCTTCCAGGCAAAAGAATAAGGGGTTAAGGGATTCCAGAATATAAAAAACCTTGAAGCTAATAACAGTTTTAACCGTAGTCAATCCTAGTAAAAATAGCTCTTTTCTAGGGCTAAAGCCAACCTTAGCCTTATTAATATTCGTGTAGTCAAGTTCCGTAATAGTATTAATATCTCTTCGTAATGCGATATATTATAAATAACCTTTTATTAAGTACTGTATCACTTATGTGTCCGGTATAATCCCTTAAAAGACTTATTTATAGTAACTGTCTCGAATAGTAAAGAGGTGTATAAGGCTAGGTTTTTTATCGTTATGTCGATGATAAGGGTCTTCACTTGTAAAGCGGTATAAAAAGTTGTAGTCGGCTAGTTATTACGTTACTTCCGGGCTAATACTAGTATCAATACTAGTATTTTCATACTAACCGATAACCTTTAACTTATTTTCCTCCTTTTCATTTTTACTTCCTTTAAACTGTATAACTCGTTCGATATAGTCCTAGTTAAAGTTAAAGGGGAATTATATGTAATACATTACCTGTTTTACTTTACGCTTAGTGACAATATATTTTATAATTCAATAGCCTTATTTACTCTAAATACAACATCTTTCAATACTTAATATAAAATCATTTAGCCGGATTAAAGACCTTAATAATAAGGAGTACCCTTCTTCGTAAGTAAAGGTCCAAACCTTCTGTTAACTATATTGACTGAGCCTTTCGTACCGTCGATTAATGTAATACGAATTGGAAGGGTTTTCTTTTTCGTTACTAAATTCCGAAACTTAAGGGTATATAATAGTTGAACCGGAAATTTAAGCAGTTACGGTTTCCAGCGAGGAATAAAATTAGCCAAAAAACCCTTCGCAGATGGTATTAAGGCATTAAAATGCGTATTGAAACTCTTTATAATCCGTAAATACTTACTGGATCTATCTATTAGTATAAGGTGTTTTTGCCAGATCCTACGTTCCCTATTACTTATTAGCAAAGAATTAGCCTATTAAGTATCTAATTAAGGAAATTTATCTTACTTTTCGACTCTTTCTTATAATATAATATATAAGACCACTTGATAATATTTTAATTGGTATAGTATTAAACAAAATTAATATCGTATTCAAAGTATCTCTTTATTCCATTATAAATTTCGCGGAAAAAAGAGCAATTCGTTAAGTATCGAAGGTAGTAATCTTCGACTTAGTCGGTAAGGATACTGGAAAACAACGAGTAAAAACCTAGCAATTTAACTTTTATCTAGCGGTAATCATTGAAAAATGGGTGTAATTTAACATTAAGGGGGTTGTATGGCTTACCGTTATACTTTTATTTTTCTCCACAAATCTTAACGAACATAGTAATCTCTATATAGTTCGTATTCTCCATGGGAATGCGTTGCGAGAGAAAGGTAATATACTAGTTGTAGGAACCTTTTATATCTCTTAGCTTGGAAAAAGACTAAGACTGTTATTAGTATTGATAGGCCGGATAGTTACCTCTAGCTAAATTTGGAGGAAAAAAGCCAATAGTCGTACCTATAATTGGCTCGTGCATAAAACCGGTCCTATCTTAATTTGGTTGCTAAAACTAGACGTGTTGAGAAGCTTAGGAGAAATAGGCCTAAGGGTTTCTGTCGCAGGGAACTTAGCGATAATCCTCTTAGTATTAAGGGATCTGGTAAGGTTTCTATTTAATTAACTGGTTTATTTGGAGGCTTAAAAGATATAAGTTAACTGATTCTTTATGTCTATTCATTTAGGTTTAAAATAGGTCTTTACAAACGTGTGTATAGGCGTTAAGAGTTACTATCGCTAGCAATCTCCTTGCTCCTAATTAAGGTCCATTAAGGGTCTTTATCCGTGGCGTATTTGTAGAGTAGGTTGATCAAATTGCCTTCTTTCACTTTCTTCATAGGGAGTTCCACTCGAATAAACAGTTCAAACTTTTTTCTTATCTTTACTTATCTTTCCGCCTTTTACTATATATTTAGACTCTAGTTCTAAAACTATTTTCAAAATTCGTCGAGGGCTATAGATTTATGGCTGATTCCAATGGTGTTTGTATTGAAAATAAAGTGGTCGATTACGTTGGTCTAGTACTTTGAGGTAAAGTTTTTAGCAACTTCGATAAACTAGATCTCGTCGTTCTAGCGCTTTTTGAAGATAGCACCGGGGTTTTTAATTTCCTTTTTTTCGTTTGGGGTCGGTAATAGCTTTAAAAAGAGCGCTTGCAGTAGAGATCTTAACGTTTCAGCTTGTGTAGGATGTATAGAGCGTGTATAACGAGGGAGTTGGTGATCTTGGACGTAAAAATATGTTGTTTTGGCATAAAGTTGCGTGGGAACTTGGCGACTTGGCGTTGGATCACGCAACGTGGTTTTCTTAGCATAAGTTGGTGTTTTCGCTCAAATCAGCGAACTTAACGATTAAAGTAACGTAGGGAGTAAAAAAATTGAAGTAGGGTAAAGATTTGATATAATGTATAAGTTCAGTGGTCTTTTATTATTATAGGTTGTTTTGCGTGGGGACTTAGTTGTTTTTCTTGCAATAATAACACCCGTAATAGTACTAACTTAGCCATTTAACAACTTTCTGAACTTTAAAACTTCTGATAGTCAATATTAAAGTCTTTAAAAAGGATTAATAAAGATTTATTAGTGTTTTCAAGTAACGATGCCGTTGCTTACTTATAGACTGCCGCGAACAACTACATAGACTATAAGTCTTCCCTACTTACTACTGCAAACAACTATATAACGTATAGGGGCCCTTCGCAAAAACCTTTTTCTACCTTACCTAAATAAACAAAGCGTAACCGGAAAATAGCTTCTTCTTTTTCTTGGACAATCTGTGCTTAACTTAATAAGTAATGATCAGTATTAGTAGAACTGCCTATAGATGTAGGCCTTTCATTGAAATATAGTTAATTCGCATCACTATAGTTGAAGTAACTAGTACTGCATGGTTAAAAGTTTTAGTTGTAATTTCTAAGTTTAGCAGACTACTAGCCAGTCTACACACTAATTTGTATAGTCAAATTCTTTAGCATATACCCCACTTTGAAGTAGGAACTTACTGCACTGCACTTATAGTGCAGTACCACAACCAGCAGTCAATACATTCAACTTTACTATAAGTAAATTTAACTGACTTCACTGCAATTGAACTGTTAAAAATAGCAGTCAAGATTGTTCCAACAGATATTATAACTTTATGCGAAGTATATAAACGCTAGGAAATCGAAAAAAAACGAGGTGAATCAATGGAAAATCCAACCTAACGGACGTCATAACTAAAGCTACCCCAAACGAAATATTGGAAGTACTAATATAGATAAATATACTATTTATTGGAGTTGATAAAAAGGTTTTACGACCCTAATAAGCTATTACATTGCTTTTATCAATTTAAAGCGATTCGAAACTGACTATCCGCGCTGCTTCTTGATTTGTACCACGGTGTACAACTTAAATTTACACTGGCCTTACGAATTTATCTCTATTTGAACCTGTCATTTCGCGCCGCTCCTAATATATTGTTACATTTCGTTATATATCCTTAGGCCTTGTAATATTCTTTCATTATTTACTTATCTCGATTCGAAGCTACGACTTTGTGACGCTTATAATATATTGACACATTTTATTATACGACTTTCGGCCTTACTATATCATTTAACTATTTATCCTTTTCTATTTAAATCTATGATATTACAAGGCTTGTAATATTTTGTCCTTTTACCTTTTATATATTTCAAGTTACAGTTATCACTTACGAACTATTGTTTTTATAAAAATAAATAACATTACTATGTAAAACATTATATTATAAGTGGATACCCTAACCCTAACATAAAGAGCGGTTAATTAATGCTAAAAAAAGATGGAAAAGACGATATCATCGCGTCCTTACCATCCTTCCCGTTACCCTCCCTCTTTGTATTAGCATTATCTCTACTATCATTATCGACGCTATCAGTGCTAACGATGATATGGTTTTACGCCTTAGGTTGTATGTCTTTAGAAAAAAGCGTAGTGGGGTTTTTACTCTTTTTACGGCAATGCGAAATAACGTCGTTAAACTCGCTTACGTAGTATATACGTAGATCCCGTTTCCAAATAGTAATAGCGGTTGCCGACTCCTTAATCCGCTGTTTAACGTTTATTATTAATCAGTATCGGCTTATTTTGGTCATTTATAAACGCGATCGTTTTTCGAAACGCTCTAAATACTATTTTTCTAAAAACAAAGAGTTTGGAAATCGGGTTTTACTATAAAGTTGGTGGACGAGTAATACAGTCTTGACTTACGGACTTAAAATTAACGAAATAGCGGCGTATCCCTTACTAGTCCATTCGTAACGATAATAACGGGTCAAACAACCCCCGTTTTCGTAATAATTGCTAATAGACTTTCCCGCGGCTACAGACGCGATATACGGTACGTAAAGCGTATATATTAACGACTCGATGCTATAGACCTATGTACTCCGCTTTAAAGTTTTACGCGTTAAAAAAGCTTCTCGATATACCTTGGCAATACAGAGTTTGAGGCGGCGAAGTAGGTTCGCTTAGTACTCTTTATTTGTAAAAATATTAAACGTAAATAAACGGGTATATTTAGGGAATACAAACCGCAAAAAAGCCCCGCAAGGCTACGTTTACGACGCCAGAAGGCCCCCGCAAGTAAGGGGTTTTTTACCTGCGGGGAGAAAGTAAGGTTTATAACTTTAAAAGCTCCCCACTCCTTTCCCTAGAAGTTTAGGAGAAAGGAGGAGGGGAAAAAAGGAAAAAGGGAGTGGTGACAGCGGCGGGAAAGGGTGAAGCCGGAAAGGAGGCAGCGGCGGTAAGGCTTAATGAAGCCGGGGGGGAGGCGGTGACAGCGGGGCTTAGCGAGGTTAAAAGGGGAGGCGATGGTGATGGGGTATGGCGAGGCTGGAAAGAAGGAGGCTATGGATAAAATAATACCCGATAAAGGCAAGCTGCTGGTAATGGTAATGGTGTTGGCGGCGGCAACGGAGGTGGCGGCGGTGCAACGGCGTTCTCGCGCCAAATGGCGCCTAACGGACCTAATTTTATGCGGTATCTATTTAAGAGTAAGATTAATATATAGGAATTGGTCGAATAACTTACTCATTATAGTGGTTTGAATTAGTTAATTAAAATAAAGATTAAATTAGGTTAAAGTAGGGACTTATATTAACTTTAAGTGAGCGCCTTCAAAAGGAAAAAAAAGAAAATTTGCCTAAATTGATAGCGATACATTTTTTATACGAACCCAAAATACGTAACGGTATAATTAACTCTACTCAATCAGCCTTATAACTCCTAAAAAATAACAACCTTATCGGAAATAACAAAAGATGCCATTAATAATTATATTGCTACCGATTAATTATATCAACTAAGCCTTTATTACAATCACTACCGCGGCCATGAATTACTAGTTCGAACCTCTATAAAACTACCGCGGCCAGAAATTATTAATTGGAACCTTTGCAATTAGTACTGTAACCACATTATTATTATAAAAACCATTAATTTCAACCTTTACAATTTGTACTATAACTACATTGTTATTACAAAACTATGTATAAAAACCAGACTCATTACAAGTATATTATCGTTACTAAGGCTATAAGTATAAAATATAGGAAAATAAAGATTCATTATGTGGATATTACTATATACCTCTATAGTTAGTATATATAGGCCAAGTGGTAGTACACTATATTACAAGGTATACTCCTGTAAAGTGCACGATAACGTGTTATACTATAGACTACAATCTTGTAATGCGTAAAGTGCATCATATATGGAGCGGTCTAAAAGGGGAATTCCAGAGCGCATAACAAAAGGGCTACTGCCCGGATGACAGGTTTATAACCTCTCATCCGTGGCGTGCACTCTATGGAATGCTTCTTTTCAATCTATCTATATTTTACTACAATACCAATCTTTCTAATTACTCTTCGTTTACATTCACATGAATAAAAGACCTTACCAACAGGGTAAATAATTATTGTTACTAGGGATATCATTAGTTTAAACTATTATGGGAGTAATTAAGTTTTATATCTTTAATTCCTTTACCCCCCCTTTTTTTACTTGAAGGATATAAAAGCCTTCAGCGTTAATATTGACGTTAATATAAATGAATTGGTTAAAAGGCCAAAAGTTTCACTTCGCTTTTAGGTAAATGTACTTATAGTTTTATCTTTAAAGCCTTAAAGCTGTAATATTAAACCCAACAAAGCCATAAATACATTGATAATACTGATTCTTTAACCATTTAACCCTTAATAGTTTAAATAAAGTCCTAAAATCTGTAAAATATCAGGATATAGAAAATTTTTCCTTAAAAGTTATTGAAAAACTTTACTGCAATTATTAAACGTATATTTAAGCAGTTGGAAAATTTGAATTTATATTAAAAACGATAAGGACTTTAACCATTAGGTATTTATTAATATGTTTTATTTGAATAATAGGCCTATTTTTTACATCATTAACTCTGCTAAATCTTTTTACGGGGTTAAGTTTCTAAAATTCTTTTTCAAAAAGAATACGTGGAAAATATTAAAAATATTGTAGATTAATATATACCTAAGCTCGCTTAAAGTCATCGTCCAAGATACTAATACCAATTTTATGGTAATGAAATTTGAAAAAAGAATAAGGTAATACGTATCCAATTTACATAAGTATATGTAAAAGTTTATTTAAGTATTAAAAATGTTAAAAGAGTAAGCGCCTTATTTCGTCGAACGTATAATATCTTTAAGTAAAAAATTCAAAGCTTTGAAAAATCAGAGATACGTTTACAAATAGCGGTAAAATACTTAATACTAACGTTATTAGTTTTTAAAATATACTTACGCTTGAGAAGTAAATCTTCGTTATTAATAAGTACTTCAAAATATATTACGGCTTATAACAAAGCTTTAAAGAAATTACGAAAGGAATCAGAACGTCGCCAGGTTCACGATACCCTTAATATCAGAACCACCCTATAATAATCAATTTACTTGTTTTGTCATTATAAAATAAAGTCATCGTATAGTGGAAACTGGGCAAATAAGAAGGCTTGTATAAAATCTTAAGCATTACGAATTCCGAAGTGATTATTAAAACTATTAACGGTTTTATATCTTTTCGAATTACTTAAATTAAGCCTTATATTAGAGCTATCAACGATAAAAACCCGTAAGTTAAGCGAATAAGTTATTACGAATTTCCTTTAGCCGTTATTGATAAGCCGATAAAAAGTTGCCTGCGCAGACAACCTTTAAAGAAAAAGAACATTAAAAAGGAGAAATATATACCTGGTCGTATTTATAATATTACTTAGGTAAGTAGGAAAGAAAAAGATAACGAGGATTTGATATTAAATTTTCGAGTAAAAGAAATTATCAAAAACTTTGGTAACCTTTTTGAAGAGAATAATAATGTCGTAATTAACGGCTTGTTAACTTAAAGGGTTATATAATTCGTGTTGAAAACCGAATTTAACCTTGAAAACCTAAACGTTACGATTTTTAAATCAAGGATTATCTACTAGATTAAGGGTAAGATTACAGAATAATTGTATGAAAAGTTATGTTTAATCGTTTAAGGATACAGAGATAAAGTTAAGGACTGGATATTTACGTAGTCGTTAACGATTAAAAAAATTGGCTAACGTTTAATTGTCGTTTTGGTAGTAAGTTTATTAGTTAGAGCTAAAAGTAAATTCACGTTCAATAGCTGTAATATAACGAAAGCCTATATGTAATTAGTAATGAATATAACAGATATTATCACTAGAGTTACTATAAAAACTACGTGTTATTTACCCTTTAAGAAAGGTAATATTATATATAAAACCATTATATAGATTAGTTAAAATAAGCGTTTATTTGTTTTTAACCTATTATTTACATTTTAAATTATAGCTAACGATAAAATCTTTCATATACGACTCGTATTTGCTTGTAAAGTAGGAAAAAAACTTCGACGTATTAGGTACATAAATTAATAATACCCTTTTTATTAAAACGGTTGGCTTTATAATATTAAAATAGTAGGCAATTAAGAACTTTATATTTTGGAATTATAAGAAATTTACGATTTTGATAGAAAATAGTTAAATCAACTTTATTGAATCGTTAATTTGTATGTTTAGTATTAATAATGGCTTTAGTTTTTATAAAAAGGGCTAGGTTATTATTTTGGCTATAATCGACAAAACTAACGTGAATAAAACCTAACGGTACTTTAAGTAACGTGCCCGCAGCAGCTATATTACCACTTTATATTAACTGGAAAGTTTTTTACGATTTCTATATTGCGGCATAAGTAGAATATTCGGTAAATGAAAACTTTAACCGGCCAAATAAGAGATTCGAACAAAAAATGCGAAAACTGAACCGCAGGATTAATATAATTTTAATCGACCTATCGAAGGCTAAATAAAAAGTCTTTAAAATAGGTTCTTCGTAAACAATACCGATTTATTTTTATAAATCGACTTCCTAATAACTCTCGTTAACAAAGATATGCGGGAAAACCAGTTTAGTATTACCGGTAGCCTAATTTAATAAACCTTCGTTAAGTGTAAAAGGATTATACGAAATATATTAGCTTCGCAAGTTTACGGTATAATAATAGGTTTTTACGTAGGTATAGTATTATAGAAAACCTTTAACCTCATTGTTAAATAGATAAAAATTCCCCTTATCCTGGTAGTAATTTGTATCAACTTGAGGAGCTTGTTCGAATACTTATTGAAGTTCGAAACCATTAGTGAAAAACGCCTAATAATCGACGTAATGGCACTGTTGGAACAGTATTGAAATAGTATTGCATGCAGTGCAGTAGGTCAACTTTACTGCAAGTAAAGTTGACCGTATTGCAAGTGTATTGCTTTGTGCAGATTTACCGCATTATATGTAAGTCGAGTGCAGTACGCTGCACTTCACTCTAGGGTACGGGCCAAGCACTTAGCCATACAAATTACAGTGCAAACCGGCTAGCAGTCTGCCAAACCTAGAATAATACATCCACTATTTGACTAAGCAATACTACTATTACTTTGAAAACCAATTGAATCGATAATATTGTAACGTCTAAGGCCTACTAATAGGTACTCTATAAAGTATACGAATGAAGGAAGATTAAGGAGTTCCGATGAATTAACGGCAAAGATAATCCTGTAAAAGCTATGACGAAAATAGTACTAAATAAGGTTTTATAAAGGTTTGTAGATAGTAATAGACCAATTATATATATTAAAGGCTATATTAATAGGCTGCTTGATAAGCTTGAGTTACGTGCTAATGACCAAGGTTATGCTGGCAGACTGGAAGACTACTAGGAAAATAAAGGCTGTAATAACGAACTGTTTGATTGGTATAGCTAAAGTGAAGGACGGCTAAAGTAGAGGCTTATAAAGACTTATAGTAGATAAACTTTTTATAGGAATTGATAAACCCGAACCTCGGAGCTATAGGAAAATCAACGGCAAATGGGGTTAATTTGTACATAATTAGGTGTAATTCGGTATAAAGGTTAATTGGAATTGATAGAGGGTTAGTAAGTTAATAAAGTAACTATTTGGTGTTAACCGGAAAAGATTGGTTAATTACACTAGCGTGCACATACAAACTAAAAAGCTGCCAGTATTAGAATAGTATCACGTACAGTACAGTAAGTCAACTTTACTTACAATAAAGTTAACTATATTAATTGCGAGTTGAGCGTATTGTTTGTAGAGACTTACTGCATTGGGTGTAAGTCGAGCGTAGTGCACTGCACTTCACCCTAGGGCACGGGCCAAGCAATTGGCCATACAAATTACTGTGCAGACCGGCTAGCGGTCTGCCAAACCTAGAACAATACATCCACCACTTGACCAATGAAATACTACTGTTACTTCGACCTCGATTCGAATCGACAACGTTGTAACGATCTAAAGCCCTACCAACACCGAGGAACATTGGCAAAAAGAAAGCATGCTGTGCGTGCGACTCCCAGTGGGCACAGCAAGGATAAACAAGAAGGTCGAACTGAGACTCGAACTCAGATTACCGGAAGTTGCCCAGATTGAGATCAGAATCCGATGTGATAACCACTTACACTATTCAACCTGAGCTGCGAGGTCGCTGCTATTTTTGTGATATATATTCCTCATACTGTTCTCATGCACACTATGCTTTCACAGCATTACGACTGTACAAGCGCAGTTTTTCCGCCCGGTAAAATTCCTAGTTTATGTTTTACGCGTTCCCAACCAAGACTTTGATGCAAATAGCAACTATTTGTACCTTATTCATCATTATTCACAACTCTTACCATTTGTTGCTACTATTTACATCACCACTCGTTGCAACCGGTTACCGAATGCTGTATACTATGAAGCAACACCGTGGCGCAGGTCACCGAGAGAAGGCATGCATGCATGACCCTGTCGAAAGCTCCACTGGATACTGCACACTGCACACTGCACAAACTCCCCAAAACTCATGGACCAACTGTTGCCCGTCCTGGTTGTCCTAAAGCAGACATGGCGACGGCTTCTCCTTTACAAGACGCTACTTTTCCTCAACCCTTCCTTCGTTCTGAAACACCTTCTCTGGCCGCATGCGCAACGAGAACCCCGCATTCTACCTGACGACCTCCACGACCCCGCCCCCGCCGCCGCCCTCATCAACACCAACATCAACCTCAACATCAACCTCAACATCAACATCAACGACACAGCCGGCCTCTCCTCGCCATCAACCACAGCACCAGCCAACATGCCGCCCACCCCCCCGCCGCCGGGCCCGCGCCTCCCCCGGCTTGTCATCTACTACCAAACCCACCACCACCCCGACGGCTCGCCCATCTCGCTGCTGCCCCTCCTCCACCCGCCCAACAACATCCGCCTGACGCACCTCATGCTCGCCGCCTTCCACATCAACCACCAGCCTCCGGGCGACGACGACGCGCGCATCCTCACCCTCAACGACCACGCGCCCGACCACGCCGTCTTCGCCAGCCTCTGGCGCGAGCTGCCCGTCCTGCAGCGCGCGGGCGTCAAGGTCCTCGGCATGCTCGGCGGCGCCGCGCGCGGCGCATTCGCGCGCGACACGCTCGACAGCCCCGACGCGGCCGTGTTCGAGCGCTACTACGGCGCCGTGCGCGCGCTCGTGCGGCGCCGCGCGCTCGACGGCCTCGACCTCGACGTCGAGGAGCCCTGCAGCCTGCGCGGCGTCGTGCGGCTCGTCGACCGCCTGCGCGCCGACTTCGGCGCCGCCTTCGTCGTCACGCTCGCGCCCGTCGCGCCCGCGCTGCTGGACCCGCGCTGCAACCTGAGCGGCTTCGACTACCGCGCGCTCGAGGCCCTGCGCGGCCGCGAGATCGCCTTCTACAACTGCCAGTTCTACTGCGGCTGGGGCGACTGCGCGAACCCGCTGCTGTACGAGATGATGCTCCTGAGCGGCTGGCCGCCCGACAAGATCGTCGTCGGCCTCGTCACGAACCCGGCCAACGGCTCCGGCTTCATCCCCTTGGACGTCCTCGCCACCGTCATCCCGCTCATGCTGGGCCGCGGCAGGAAGTTCGGCGGCATCATGGGGTGGGAGTACTTCAACTCCCTGCCCGGCGGGCGGGAGCGGCCCTGGGAGTGGGCGCAGTGGATGACGAGGATCATGGGGGCCGACCAGACCACAGCGCCGGGGGGCATCACGCCCGTGGCGATCGCTGAGGCGGCGCCTGGCGAAGAGGACAAGGTCGTGGAGGTCGATGCGGAGGAGGAGAAGGGCGAGGCGCCGCTGCCGGGCGCGTTCGAGTATCATTCGGAAGGCCTGGACGAGGACTGAGGCGTCCGCCGCCCACCGATGGACGGCAGCCCTATATCATGTCCGAATCTATTCCCAGCTCCACACTGCTTCTCCACCGGCCCGAGTCTCCACTGTGTAGGTTGCAAGCTCGTCTCGCACCATGACAAGGCAGGCTCGGGGCTTGCTTACGGAAGACGGCCACCTGGGGCGCAGTGCCAGTCATACCCTTTTCCCTCGACTAGCCAAAGCTCCCAACGGCGCTTCGTAGCACCTCCAAACTCGGCGTGCCCCAGCACCAGTGGCTGCCAGGCTTCCACCAGCCGTCAGCGTGCACAGCCTCACAGCCGCACAGCCGGGACGGTGAAACTCGAGACAGGCCGAAACGGGAAGAAGGTAAGCAAACGACAGAAAACAGTCAGCCAGAATTCGATCGTCCACGGGGAGGGGTGGGTTGGACGGGCCCCAGCGCCGGGCCTTTGCTTGCTGCTTGCTGCTGCTGCCACTGCTGCAGCCCTGTTTGGCAGA